>JAUZST010000093.1:0-20496 GCA_034779995.1 Parotocinclus haroldoi | reverse complement strand
GAAGTCCTGCTCCCTGTGAGAGAAGTAGACGAGCTGGATTGTAAGATTGTAAGAGTCACTCAGATAATGTGGGGCCAAACCATGTAGAGCTTTATATGTTATATTGAACAATTGAAGGTATGGCTCAAGGATGCACTTATTAAAGTCGTACATGTGTTTTTTTTTTGGTTACATTTTATTGTAGGTGTACTTTAAATGCCTACTTAAGAAATGCTTTTTTTAATTCTTTTTTATTAAATGTACACCGTGGTTTCCATGTTTAGACAGAAATCACCGTTATCTCAGAGGTCAGTCTGGTTTAATTGTTATTTTAATGTTAAATTTGATTAAAACTACAGATATCTGGAGATAAGCATGAGAAGTGAGATGCTAGCCAGAACATATAAGTTTACTCAAACTGGCTGGTGTACAACACGTTTGCATTCCAAAACCAATGAAAGGAAAACTATAAAAAAATACATTGTACTGTGTGCCACAACAGATAAATAGAAACGAAAAAATAGACGCTTGGAGCACACTGACTGAACAGAACATCAAGTGTTCATGATGTACAATGAAGCACATTGTAGCCACTGGGAAATTAGCAACTTAGCAGCTACACCCCGAAGTTAAGGTTGTCTGTAGTGAGTGTCTACTTTGGGAAGCATCAAAGATGCATGAATTCCACCTACCCATGGGTGTTTATTGAAACTTATACCTTGAGGGAACATGTATGATTGAACTTCTGATCGAGTTTGTACAATGTGCAACATCAAACATTGCTTAAGTTTAGTTAAGCTGACCACAGTCGTAACTCCATATGGCAAACTCAGATTACTAAAAGTGCTAGTGGGCATCAGCCCAGCACCTGTTCTTTTGTCAAGTATGGGAGGTTTTGCCCTGTATTTATTTTAACAAGCTCCAAACAATTTAGTCGAATTAGGTCATTATACACGTTTTATGCTTGCGTACAGTTACAGTTCTAAGGTTTATTTGCGTACAAACTGCCCTAAGCAATAGCTACAACAAGTTATTGTTCTGCTCATGTGTCACAGCTATTGCTTGAGTTTATCACCAACATTCAACAGGATTAAAAGTGCTGGACAATGCATGACGATCTCTACTCAAAGTAGTTTGTAAGCTGTTTGAGAAAATACAGATTCATATGGCACACAGTTAAAGGCAAATTCCAAATTACAGGAATACCACATTTCAGATGAATTAAGATATTCCGGGTGTTCTGTCCTGTAAAACATAAAAACCCTTCACTGCAGCTATCCCTGTGTCTTATTCATTTGTTCTCCATTTTGATGCCAGCTATCTAAGCTCTTTAATGGTGCTGAAGGAAGTGACACAAACAGCATGGGGCAGAGAAAAGTGAAATGAAACATGAATAAGCAAGAGGTTTAATTCTGGAATAGTGATTGAGCTGCTTGCATGGCAGTCGTCATACTTTTTTGGTTCATGTTTATAACCAAAGGCATCTGTTTGAGAGTGACGGCACCTTTGGCTGCCTGTGGGTGGAGCACTGCAGTGACAATAATGTGGTGGTGTCAGAGTGTGTGTTTTGTTGGCTCATTGTTGCCATCTCAAAATGAGAAGGTGGCAATGGAAGCATATCAGAGAACACCAAAATGTTCAGAAATTAATTCCCGCAAATCAGATTTGCAATATCTCTTGCGGTTCGAAGGTTATCAACACAAAAGTTTCAGGACTTTTGTTGTCCGTCATAGGTAAATCAAGATGGAACTGAACATTCTGACCACACACTGGGTCTCTGGATGACAAACCACATAGTGGCTATCAGAAGAATACAAATATACAAAAATTAACACCAATGCTTTTGGCAGCCTTTGCGAAAAGTCCACGCCACGTGTCCTCTGACAATGTTGGAGAATCATGGACAATGATTGTACCTAATATTGTGGCCAGGGAATAGAAGTACCAGAAACTGTACTAGACTAGAGTGTCTATCTAGTATATATGAGTTATGTATGCTAATACCTGAGTGCTTCAGTTAGTGACAAACTGAACCTTTTGACAGATGCTAAAGAAGAGTTTGATGACGTGACTGAGATCCTCTTCTGTCTGTTATGTAATGAATGAGTTGTTACTGCTTCATGGTTTTAAATCAAAACATTTCATCCCCCTTCATAGGGCATAACAAACATATCAAATGCTGGTTGGATCAAAAGGACAATGGAGCATGAAATATGTACTGTATGATTCTGTTAATAATCCACCATCTTTTGACAAAAGGCAGAGACGGACTGGCCATCAGGAGTACCGGAACAATTCCCGACAGGCTGCTTTGTGTATGGACCGCCGAGAGAGCTAAATATAGAACATGATATAATATTATATATATATATAAATAAGTGTAATATTCAAGCATGCCCATCAGCCAATGACAGAAATGATGCCTCCCCCCACATAAAACCGCAATCACGATAACGTCAAAAACTTAAGCTTAGTAAAGAGTGCAAAATGGAAAAAAAAAATAATTGTGAAATGAAGAGCTGTAAAGGAGCGTTAGAAAATGATACTTAAACAAGACGCAGAGAAATGCATGGATTTGCGTAACTTGTTTACTCGTTGGAGTGAGGGACAGAATGGGTGCAGTGGATGGATAAAACTTTATGGATCTCGAGGGAAAGTATTTTAATCTTGTGTGCTACTTTAAAGAGGTTTTCCTTATGAGATAAATTGGCAAATGTTAAATGAATGTAAATTATTTAATGCGATATTAAAACTTTTGTTAAGTTAATGCTTTTTTAAGTCAATGCTTCTAGGCACCTCCATCTTCATTCACAGTTAGGACCATTATTTAGGGTAAGCCAGTTGCATAATTACAGCATGTTGGGCTACATTAGTAATATTTGGGTGAAAAGTCATATTTTAAATATCGCAAAATATTGATTTGTCAGTTCTGTTTCGTGAAGCCCTAACCCCGACATGGTACAACATGGTATGATCTCCGTCTATAACCTGCTCTCCAGTTAACAACAGCTGTAAAATTAGGGGAAAAAACATATTTTGAGGCTGTGTTGTGCTTATTTGTGATGAGTATGGGTAGTCTACTAATTGTTTAGTAAATATATACTCATCTAATAAATATGTAATATACTGCATCGTATCAATGAACTGTAATGGTTTGGCAGTTAAATACTGGCCTTTGAACCAGAATGTCCTGGGTTCAAATCCCATCTCTGCCAAACTGTCGCTGTTGGGTCCATGACCAAGGCCACAATTATCTGGATTGTTATGTTGTATTAGTTAGTCAAAATTGACTGATTTTGATTTCCATGAATTTTTTTTTAAACTTTAATCCATTTTATGTTACAGAATGAATCAGTGGCCTACTTTTCCCACATTTTTAACACACATAAGTAATGCAGCGAGAGTGGTGAGCACACACCAATATAACCAAGGCAATACATTAAACTGCAAACACTATGCTGAACTAAGGAATTGGGAGTTAAGGGTGTTGCATAAGGGTCCCCGACTGATGGAGTAGGGATTTGGGCCAAACACGATACGTGTGGCCAATTAATGTGACAAATGTGCCACATTTTTACAATTACAGAAAAAAAACGTGATTCACACTATGCCAGTGTCTTTTGCTATGACGAACGCTGAATCAGTGCGCAGTGCGAAGAGTTTTTTTTGGCGAAAACAGAATGATTCGACTCTGGCAGTTAGAATACATCAAACATTTTGACTGTCTTTGGTATGTGACCTTTACCATATGAGGTGAAATCCCAAATTACGTTTCATAAGTGCTTGATTCGCGAGGGTTAGTGAGTCAATGAGCAGAACAAGGCATGGCAGTAAATCCAGCAGACTGTGAAACCGTATTAGCAATACGGCACGACAGTTGCATGCATATTTCTGAACCCGTGGAATGAAAATGCAGTTACCCGTCTGTCTGCCTTCTATCTCCTGTTGTCAAGGTGATACTGGAGGGTAGGGGATACGTTTTGGTGCCCCAGTTAAGTCTGTTTGTCTCATCCTTTCCAGTTCCATGGCTGTTTTGAGACCATCAGGACTCCTGGGATGCAGAATGTGGATCTTCTTTGCCCTTGTCCACCTTTCCATGAATCTGTCCATGTGCGCTCCAGCTGGGACAGGGCTCAAGTTGCCTTTTTCACTGCCTCGCTTACACCCTCGCATAATATACACCCACGTATCCAACAGACAGAACTGGAGGACTCTGGGTACAAGACAGCACGGTGTCCCACCTTCAGTACCATCTTTCAGAGGAGGGAGAGTGGGAGTGGGATCCAAACCATGGCCACAGAGGCACAAACGTCACATTTGTGAGGACTGCAGCTCCAGCTTTTCCACATCAGACACACGCAACTCCCTGGCGTTCTTGGAGGGCAGTAAATCAGACATTGTAAAGTACTTGTTACGATCACAGAGGCAGTTGAAATGGGATAATTATGACAGTTTGCTGGAAGGAAGGACCACCACAGTGGCAGGATTTATTGACTGGGGTCCCACAGGGACAGATGAAGGGGCAGAGGATGAGGTTAAAATAATCCACAACACCATGCCCACTACAAAGGCCTCCACAACCACTTCTACCACAACTACAACTACCACGACCACACGAAGCCCACAAAGGACTCATTTGGTGGTCACTACCATACGTCCTAGGAGGTTGAGCACAACACAGCCTACCGTTAACCTCGGCATCACTGTCAAGCCTCAGAAGCCATTTGGAGACACACCAGGTAGGAGAGTATGCCCAACTCACTGCAATAATGTTTAATTGACTTTTAGCAGAAATATTGGTCTAAACGAATCAAAAATAATGCCACTTTTGATAAAGATGATTAAAGAAAGGCAATGAAAGAATGTATTTGCTCATTCTTTTTTTAATGGTTTCTCTCAATTTAGATTTTTGTTATTATTATTAGTAGTAGTAGTAGTAGTAGTATTAATATTAAATAGTATTAAAATGTTAAAAGCCAAAGATTATTGATCTCTCAAGAAATATATTAATACAGTCTTGCAACCCCCGGTATCTAACCAAAGTCATCTATAGTCATAATAGTAATAATAGCAAATAAAAATCTCTAAAAGTCTTTTTACTAGAGACATTGTGACCCTAAAGGGCTGGGCAGAGTCTGCTGTTATTTGGTCTTGGTTGATGTGTTTAGAGAATTTTTTGTAATATTCAGTGAAAAATCAATGCCCCTGAACGTTGTTAGGTAAGGGAATGTCACTAACTGACTTGAATTTGCAAGTTGAAAGACCCAAGAGGAGTAGCAGCTCAGAAACAAAAACTACCTTTGTTGTGAAACAAGACATCACCTGGCTGTATAATCACAAAGTTGCGCATCCGGGTGAGACTAAAATGATCAGAACACGAGCGAGTTGGGTAAAAAGCAGTAGGTAATCATGTCTGATATTCTCAGTGAATCAGGGAGAATATCACATACATGGGTGATCAAGATGTAAGCAAAATAACCAATTAGCAAATATAGAGGAAATTGCCACAGTAAGTATAATCCTTACTGGATAGAGCTTTAATCAGCTCTTCAAACATCACAGACATTTTACATTTCCAAGTGTGTTTTATATTTCAAAGAATATGCATATTCTGGCATATTGGTATCATATAGGCAGGAGCTTATACAGGGTGTGGCTTGGGTGAGAGGGGTCACTGATGGTGCTGCATGCTCTGCTCATACATTGCTGATGGTGCAGATCTTCACTGGCGGTTGTTACGGTATGTGGTAGGACCCAAGTATGCGGCACAGAGGAATCCCACAGCGTATGATAATAATAATAATGACAAAATAATTTATAACCAAACTAAAACGGGGAATAAATGAGTGAAAGGCTCTCGTAACGCATGAAAATTAAAAAGGTGAAAAAGGGCGCGCCGCTGAGTTGCATCCCAAAGGGTGCAATGTGCAAATAACCGCGGTGACCACCAGGGGGCTGCCCTTTACGGCGGGATAGGGGGTTTGGTACCGATAACGACCCTATAGCGGAATATTGCGGCCTGGTTTCGGAGGCCGCGGGTCCAGGGTGCAGCCCCTACCAGCCGCGACTCCCAGGCGCCATCAGCTGCCGGGGAAAGAGGCAGCGGAGTCCATTCAGGACTGTGGGCGAACGTGCCAAAAGCACGATTAGGTGCTGATTTGGGACGTCTCTAAAACCGCAAGGCACAGCGGGACTCTGAAACGCAAAAAGGCGAGCCACAGCTGCTTGTAGTGCGAGAAAGTGTAGTGAGAGAGGCGCAGAGCCATTTCCGGAGCGCCAGAGCTTCAGCGTGCACGATGAAGAGGAGCCGGGGCGTGTCTCAAACGGGGCACACAGCCGGCTGAAGTGAGGCTCGATAAGAGCCGGGATGGGACGGAACGGGAAAACCTGGATCTTTCACTAAAAAGGCTAAATACCTCCGAGGTTCCCCTCCTACACATCCTTCAGCTCTAAACGCCCCCTACTAAAGGTTGGCGCATACGTGCAGCATGTCGAGGCGTTTAAGCACCGGTGGTCGGTTGCCCGGCGAGTTCACGGTGGAGTGAAACAACCTGGAAATGAACACGGCTAGAACTCTTACTTGAGTAGAGGGAGACACAGGTGTTCATCATCAGGTGGTTAACCAGACACTGGTTATAAGCTCTGTAAGAGCAATCAGTGAGGCAGCACTGTAAGGAAGAAGGTGGGAACCTTAACAGTGCTTAGTTAGGTTAAATGGTGGGTAGTTGAACCGTACTGTGTTGAGCGATATGGAAATAATGTACTATGTACTATGCTCCTTAAAATCCCCTATCATAATAATCTTCTATGACAATGGTTTTTAAATATATAAAATAAAATAGTTTTGTTAATCTGAGGCATTGATGCATTTAATGTTCCCATTTTACAAAAGGCATGTCTTTTGAACTTGTATAATGTCAATAAAACTTATAAACATACACATGCAGTATAACAATATATCTTTATAAAACTACCTCTATTCTTTTATTCTGTTCTAGATTTCTTTATCTAAGTGTAAAATTCCTTCATCGTGTAAGACATGGTTCTGAGGCCGAACACTATATTATCCTTTATGGTTACTCCTTGTTTTGTTTCCACACGCTGTTGTTGGTATTTTATATTCTTTTCTCTACTCTTATTGCTTTCAGAAGGAATTGACCTGTAATTCAGGGTTACACAGACATAGTCTAAGGTCTAAGTGAGTTGTGGTGTTTACAGCCAGTCATCTCGTCAGTGCTGAAGAGAACCAGAAAAAGAACCGAGTCCTCTTTGAGGTTTGTTTCCAAAATGAACACACAAAGGACTGATATCAGTTGCAGTTGGACAGCTTTCAGGTTGGCTTCCAGCACTCGTGGTAGCACACAAAAAGAAAAGAAAACGGAAAAAGGCTTGGCTGGCTGACGCCACAAATTTGGCTAAGAGAACAGATTTGTTTAAGTAATTTGATTATCAAAATAATTTGAAGGTGATAATGAGGACAGTGGTGTAATGACAAATATTGGATATCCTGAGTGAATACAGTCCAGGTGCTTTGTCATGTTTATGTGCTGTGGTCTAGGAAGATAAACTGGAGAAGAAAGTGTTCTGTTAACCTTGGGGTTTCAATACTAGAGTCCTGCTGAAGGTTTGGCTGAGTACACAAAGTTAAAGTATTGTATACACTTTCTGTTCCAAAGAGTGTCATTATTCCTGTTTAATTGGATGAGGTGCATCACATTTAGAATGTATATCACTTTATAGTGGTTTTGTCTTTACTGATGCATTTTGCCTGCGATTACGTATTGTAATAAATATTGTGTGTGATGAAAATGTGTTTAATTTGTGATATAATATTATTACCATACTGCCCCTAACTTCAACTGCAATCAAAAATTTGCATTTCATCTAGACTACAATGATTTTTCTTAGCATTATAGCTTATAATTAATGTAGTATGAATATAATATATCCCAGCTGGTAATTTTTTACACACATAGATGGGAAGGAAAATAAATCACATTACAGGTTAGCCATACATATTAACAAATACAATCCAAAATCTGCTAAAGATACAGATATAGACAGAGGAGCTGGAATAATCCCACATGATCCATTGCGGCCCATGAATTGGCACTATGCATTGTTGTGGCTTCTCCTTCAGTCATAAATTAGCTGAACTGTTGAACTGAGTAGTGTTCATGGTCGCTATCAGGACTTAAAACAAATATGCTATTACCTTAAATGAGCGAACACTGCCTTTTGTGTGCTTCCTTTCTAACTAGGTGATTTGTCATGACATAGTTTGTACAGTCTTAAGCAAAAGCCTGTAAAGCATTTAAACGTTTCCATATCATCATTTTTAGTAAGGTCTCTGAATGGAAGTGATTTGTTTGGCTTTAATCCCTGTCAGGTGCAGACAGTCCCAGAGTTTAATAAATCCTCTGACCCTTCGAGGCTTTTAGGGTGTTGTTTTTATGCACCACAGCCATACACACTTCTAAGCTGCTTACTGAGGATTTTGGAAATAATGATAATTGACTCTAATTGACGAGCTGGAGAAAGGTGTAGAATGATATCTCTATTGCCTACTTGCAAATTCTTTAAATATAAAATGAAACAAAGTAAAGCGAAACAAAGCATCCCGCCTTAACTTCGGTTATCCCTTCAATGCCGTAGCATCTGGAACACTGTTACTATAATAAAATAACATTCATATCTCCGTTTTATTCAATTCAACAAATAAGCCGTGTCATTCGACTATGGGTACTAAATTACAATGGCATATAATGGCTTATTACAAAACTATTTAATGGCTGTAATATATAAAATAAGGATGTAATTAATATTCATTAACGTTAAAGCGAAGAAACTGCAGCAGGCGCTAATTTCTGATTTATTTTGTTTCCAAGTTACTTTGCAGTCTACAGTTATAAAAAACACCTCTAAATCTAAAACTCGTTCAAATAATATTGTTTTTTTATTGCAAATACAGACTAAAAACCAGCTCTGTCACATTGTGTAAAGCTTCGAATTCAAGTTCTATAACCAGAATTATCTTTTTCAAAAAGTGTCCCCCTAGGATCTCCTTTTCCTGTCATGTTCATTCTATCGCCTCTAATGGTGCCAATCCCAAAGGTCACTTAATAGATGAGTGGTCTGCTATCGGAGCTATGAAATCACTGCGTTCTGGGTAACTTTATTATGTCTTAAGTAACAAGATTACAGTCAACGAAAAATGTGTTACCACCTCATCCTTGCAGACACAGACAATCCTCTGTACAGTGACTGAATTGTGTAATTTTGCCTACTGGTGAAAAGACATTTCGATTAATTGGCTTTAATCTGCTATCTTCCCTATTCTGGGTGTTTTAAGGGCATTGTAGCCCCCTCTCTCCTTCTCCTCTCTCCTCCCTTCGCAGGGTTTTGGATTCTCACAGCTCAAGTTTGGTGTGACTGACACATTGACATCAACTTTAATTGGAAATTGCAAAGCATCAGCAGGTGCAATAAGAGGCAGAGAGGGCTGGAAGAAAAAGAAAGTAAAACAAGAGTGGAAAAAGTAGAGATGTTGGAGAACTGGTAGAAACCTTGAAAGGAAAAAAACATTCAGTCAAGACTGAAGTAATAAATCATACAGCAGATAAAACCAATATTTAGGCTCCACCAAGTATATCGTAGCAACCTTTGAAAAATGTAAAATGTGGGTGTGTATAGGATATATTTAAACACCAGAAAACCTGCAAGAAAATGAAGAAAAAAACTGGAAGGGAAAAAGTCAAGGCAGATGGAACAGGGAAAACAATTCTATAGGATAAGGATGAAAGCATGGAAAATAAAATTAACTAATACAAGAATTCTCTGTAGCAAAAAGTGGATCGATTTCAGACCTTTCAGACCTTCATGTTGTAAACAAAACATGTGTAAAACCTCTGTATAGATTCGATACGGTTCTACAGTTTAATTTACACTAAGCTCAGAAATATGGAGGTGTCATATTCTTTGCTCACGTCCCTCTCGTGTGAATAATGAAATTGAATCCAGGCGTGTAAAACTGGTCAACACTATATTATCAGGGAAAAGACTCATAATCAAGATCTATGGCAGGTTCAGGTCCGGCGTTAGGACTACAAACACAATGAGCACAAGGATTAGAAACATGGCTGTGTAATTAAACATGGAAAAAAATCTGAATATTACTCTTTTATTTTAGAGTGACAAAGACTTTTAATGGCAACATGAACAATACGAATCAAATCCATGTTAAGTGTTTATCCACATGTCGACTTAACTAAACCTTGTCGAGTGATCGAGTGTTAGTTTACTAGTAACAAGGTTATTCGTTTATTAGTAGCAAGGCTGGCATTACGTGAGACGACACAACATGTGCTTTACATCTATAGTCAAGCAGTTTAGTGCCATAAAGCATGTAGTAAAGCGTGTCATAAAGTTGTAGCACAGCGTAGCAGCTCACAGTGCGGTCTTACTCAAATCTCATTTCCTTGAGGATGGTGAGAACTTGAGCTTAGATTTTTAAAGTCAATTTGTTGTGCTAGTCCTTTAAAATTCAGCACTTTGAAGGTCCTTGGTTTCCATCATGTACTTTCTTGAGAATCTCTCCTCATCCAGTGGAACTTTATTTCTGTACTATTGGCCTCCCTTTCTTACGTACTTTATGGTGGCTGCTTTGACACTGTTTATTCGGCTCAGGGAGGCTGGGATAAATGTTTAGTCTTGAGCAGTTTGTACAAGGGTTGGTCAACAGTGGCAGGTCAGGTAATCGAGCATGCCTAGCAATCTTTTTAGCTCTTGCGCAGTTCATGGTGAGGACGACTGGTGAATGGCCTGAACTTTCTCAGTGTCTGGCCTAACCCCGGAGTCATGAATTAGGTGACCCAGGAACTGTAATTGAAAAGGAGCGTTTTTATTTGTTAAGCTTGAGGCCAGTAGACTCCGGATCTACCTGAATCCGCTGGCAGCATCAAGGGAAGAAAGCACCGTTGCACCGCCACGTCTCATCAGAAGTAGGCCGGATGTAGTGCTCTCTTTTGACTAACTTGTTTAGCTTTGTGAGGACAACACATATTTTTGCTCAGCCTGTGTGTCTTTTTAGATCTGGGGCCATGGAAGCACAGGGCTTGGCAGGTTGTGTCACCCTTTTTTATGGCACAGTGTTTTTCCATTCTCAGTAGTTTGTCTTTTACCTTTCGGATCATGGGAAAGGGCATGAAAGGTCTGCGATGTGCAGCGTAAGGCACTGTATCTCCTCTTGGCTGTATACGGCTGCTGGTGTCTGCTTATGTTTGGTATGACTTTATCTACTCGCCTCACAAGATTCATTTCAGCTGACAAGGAGCAACTGAGTAGATTATTGACTTTGTTCCCCCTGACTACATACTTTTGGGATAGATAGGCTTTGCCTTTGTAGCTTACTGTCACATTAAAAGCATACCAGGCACAACAGCTCTCCACATGGGCTGTTAATAGGGAGGCCTGATGGTTGTAATGATCTTTCAGGGGTGATTTTGTGGAATGCGTTAACATCAGCTCCCGTGTCAGTTTTAGACGGAATCTACGTTAATATTTGGCACCGGTCGGAGGTGCGTCAAGCAGAAATGCTTTTGCAGGTACTAACATTTGCCTGTCGGCAAATTAGCGCATTGCACCCTGAGCCTAGAAAATATGAAGTCTGCTCACCTTTGTCAGTCTCTGCGACTTCGTTCACAGACCTGCAGTTATGGCACACTCTGGCCCAATGTCCCGTTTTGTGGCAGCTATGACATGCAGCGTTTGAAGCTGGGCACTTTTCATTTCTCCCGTGTTGTGTTTTGACATATTCTTTTCCATCTCTCCCCATTTTCGGCGCGTTTGTGACTTGCCTTGTTGTCTTTGTTTAGGTTTCAAGCTTGTGCTTGGTCGGACGCCTCTGTGTCCCCTTGCAAACTCACTTAATGCCTCACAGTCTGGATTGTGAGCGCCAGTATAAGGTCCGTCATTAGCAGTAGTCTACGTGAGAGTGCCTCCTCTAGTATTCCGACCACGATCCGGTCGTGGATGTGTTCTTGTGCTGTAGATGCTGATACTAGTATACAGAAAAGCTCCAGTTGAAATCAAGGCAAAACCCTGAAATCTCACTTGTAGTAGTGTGGAATGAGGCTACTGCCACAAATATTTGACTACTGTTAAATGAATTGCTAATTACAGGGAATACGTTGAAGTAATAAGACATTGGCATTTTGAAAACCTGAAAATTCATGATACCGCTTCACTTTTTCAAAGATTTTTCATTTGATTGTATTAGATTTTTATTTTATAAGGTTAATCCTTAAATGTGTATTGACAGGTTTGGCCGCACCTGAATAACTCAATAAGAATAGTGTTATGAGATGGGTGTTAGGACCCAAGGATGCGGGATAATAAGAATGAGGAAATAATAGATATCAACTATAAAAAGGAGAAAAAGGGAGAAAAAGAGCCTAAATAATAACAATAACTAAGAAGGGAATAAAGTGTGCAGCTGTGTCCCGTGCATTGGAACACCGACCTCCCCAGCTAACCAGAGTGCGAGTAAATCGCGAAAACGCCGAAGTGCCAGGGGATAGAGGTGCAACGAGCGCGATAAAGCGCTGAATTGGGACGTCTCCCAAATCGCGTGAAAGCGCGTGTACAGTGGAAGCGTGAAGGATCGTCAAAGGCTCGAACGCGCAAAAAGAAACCATGCTGGGGTCGCGTCTCAAATACAGGACGCTGCCGGGCGGGAACACTCCAAGCCGGGGCGTGTTTCATCTGGAACGGGCAGCTGGCTGGAGTGAGACTATACAGCACGTGACAGGCACACCGGGGCGCGTCTCGTTTAGAGTGCGCAGCCGGGTGGCGAAACTCTAGCCGGGGCGCGTCTCATTTAGAGCGGGCTGCCGGCTAGAGTGAGGCTCGAAGGGGACCGAGTACGAAACGCGAGATAAGGCGGAACGGGAGCCTTCGATGTGTCCCTAAAACGCTAGTTGCCTCGGAGGTTCCCCTCCTAGACGTCCCTCGGCACTACAAGCCCCAGGATGTAACCGACTAACCGTAAATGTTTCGCAGAGAAGGGTGTAGCGAACAGCAGGACAATCGCGCTGGAATCAGACGACCTGGCGACGAACACTGCCTAAAGCTGCACTTATGTAGGGAGAAAGGCAGGTGCTCGTCACCAGGTCGTAAATCAAGTACCGGATATAAACCGCCCCACCGATAGCTCTGAGCATGAGGTAGGAACCCTAACAAATAGTATTAAATTGTTTGATCTTCAGCGACCAATTCATCCCACAAGCAGCGCCGGAGCCAATTTTCAGAACGACTGCAAAGAAATAGTTCAATACAGTAACATGCAACAGTTCAAAAGAACACAGCATATTCCACCTCAAAGAAAATCTTCCTGCACCTGCATCCTCACTGGATGAGTCTGAGCCTCCAGCAAGAAAATTTCTAAACATCTCCATCTTTCTTGGCAGAAACCTTCATCATAGACGGTATCTTTCGAAAAGATCCTTTTCCCACTTGACCGGTAAAAATGAGATTAAACGACAGACTCTCCTGCTTCTCTTTTGTGATGCAGGAGATCTGGAGGATAAGAAGGGTGGCATTTTTTACATCTTAATCTTAACTTCGCTTTTATCCCTCTCATGCTCGATGTCTCTATAAGCACCTCCATTACTACAACCCCAAATCAGGAGGCATGGTAGCTTGGTGGGCAGCCCGGGTCCTTTCTGTGTGGGGTCTGTACATTCTCCTCGTGTATGTGTGGGTTTACTCTGGGTACTCCGGTTTCCTCTCACAGTCCAAAGACAGGCTTTCGCTTTATTCATTGCTCTAAATTGTCATTGATTTTAGTGTATATATGTGACTAGTCTTGAGACCTTGTGTGTCGCTGAAATGGCCGATACATCGATCTTTCTATTGCCCACTGCCTGAAACCAGATAAATGTATATAATAATAATAATAAATGTAAACAAAATTCTGTTAATTCTGGCCTATGCATCCATGTAGCACAGTGTAGCTGAGTGAGAATTAGTAACCTAAACATCTGTTTTATTCCATTGTTTAAAAGATTAATGAGGTAGACAGTAAGGTGGACAGAATAATGCATGGTAGTACACACACACATATACTGTATATTAAAAAAAGCTCTCTCAGGTGTACAGATAAGAGGACAGGAAGAATCATGCATCATGAAGTTTTAGGTGCCACAACATGTGCAATCACAATATGGCAGCATTAGATCGATGGCAGAGGAGATTCATAACGAAGCATTTGAAGAAACAAGAAATGTTCTGCATTACTAAGAGCATCAGTTAAAACAACTTAAAGGAACTTTACCATGAATACCATTTTTAAAAGGAAACAAAATGGATAGATAAAAATCAGAATGGTAATTAACACTGCAAATTCGATTAATATGATGACATACATTATAGTAATATATTTTATATTTTATCTTTCTATGCCCCACATCACAAAGCACCATGGAAGATATTTACATGTTATGCATTGAACTTGTAGTCTGTACAGTGATAAGCACAGACTGTATGAAAAGCATGCAGTGAGGTAACCAACACTGACATTTCATTGACTTTTTATAAGAGCAGCCAACTGGTGCCAAGGTGCTTTATATTGAAAAGTGGCCCTACAAACTGACTACTATATTACCTCCTGTCAAGGGGTTCAAACACTCATTTAGTCTATATCGATGTGCTGAGCTGTCCTGATTGCTTAGGTGCCACTTCAGCTCGCGTGCCTCTGCATATGCATGAGGGCAAGTTCACTTCCTTTCACTCTACTCAGTTCCATGGTCACAGGAGGTTAATCTTATCTTCTTATCACTTAGTACTAAACATCCTGCCTACCTGCTCTGATCTGAGAGAGATGTATAACACAGGGTTTTGCGCCATACCGTGTTTTGCTGCTGTTCCACGTTGCCTTAGTTCAATAATACAAATAAGGAAAAGCAACAGCACCTAAAATCTGATTGTTTGCATAGGCTTTTTTTTGGTTTATTTATAACAGCACGGTGCTCTCTGCCATGCACACTGGGTGCAGAAATTGATTTGTGGTTCAGTCTCAAGATGACCTAATTACAGAGATATAGATTTCAATCGAAGCTGTTTTTTTTATATTTTAAAAATCGCATGTGTGACAAACTCAGAGTCCTCAGAATAAAAAGCAAGGAATCTGAGAATGTTCAATACAGAATCCCTTCCTGTTCAGATTTTTATGTTTTTGCAGTGCGTTGTAGATTGGTTTGGTGTAATGCCATCTACTCTGTATACTGTATATATTTACGTCTACTGTAAATGCAATATTATTAGTCATTGCTTTAATTTAAAGTTACATTCTAAAGCCTGTACACATGTCCTAGAATCAAATCAAATGCAAACGACAAAAACGAATTATGCAGGGGCGATGTGCAGGAGGAGAGTGGTGCGCATCGCTTGCTAGCGCCACAATTTTTTCCCACGAAACATTTTTAACATGGTCGCTAAAGCAAAAAGTAAATGAGCCAACTTCCATAAAAGCGTCTACCAAACAGGCATAAACATAAACATGGAGGGCTCTTAGAAGGGCAGGCAAGAACTTAGCCTAAGAAGTTTATTTTTTGTTTTTTACCATCTGGCAGGGGTGATATGGCATCCACTAATCCAGCAGAACCCCTACTTCCCACAGCTATATGGTGCTGATTCAGAATATTGAGGTCTTTAGATCCTGGGTCATGGCCCCTGAGGTTACGCATAGGGCTTAGTAATGCTTAATAAGGTCTTCAGATACAGGACCATGGCCCCTGAGGTTACGTACATGGCTTAGCAATGCATCCTCATGTTTTGTGTGCTCAATTCACCCTGAGCCTTTTATATTTAGTATTTCATGTACATAAAATCAATACACAATCAAGACCATCTGAAATTTGTTTTAGACAAACGATGGCAGAATAGTTTAAAACTGAATACCCCAGTGACTCTAGATATGACACATTAATAAGTTCCTGCTTTCAACCACCTGCTTGTTCACCAACTTTCTGGTGAAGGTCAAGTTTCTTAGCTGGCATATCCACCTGAGAAATAACTGCACACGTTCTCTTTTGGGGGCAGGTCTTCCACAGCAATGTAGCATGTAGTTTTGCATTGTTTTGCTCAAAAAATGCCTTTAAGGCAGCATATCTTACTCTAAGAGCTCTTTTTTTGCATTAACGCTGCATTAAAGAAGTGTAAATAACCTTTGCCAGGGCACTGACACATGCTGAAAGAGATTATTTTGGACATTTTTTGTAATTTTTGGCTGAAACATAGTGTCCATTTTTTCGCAATAAAAAACAAAAACAGGAATACTGATTCATCTGACTCATCAAATGCCTCAAATGAGAAATCGTCGCAGTGTTTACACTGTAAACGTGGCGGTTCTGCTCTCTTGCTGGCACAGTCGAGTTATGATATGAGCCTGTTGACTTCTGCTAAGAATTAGAGAGCTTCGACTCTGAATGAAAACACATTAAACTGATTGTGCCATGTTATAACATTTACTTTTAAATAACGCTTCACATTTCATTTCATGTTATTCATTCAGCTCAGTTCTGGCCTTACATAAAAAACCTAAAAAACCCTAAATAAAATGAAAAACATTAAGATCATCTTCACTAGATTGTATAAAACAATAACATGTCCTGTGCTACACCCTTGACTATTACATGATCTAAATACAAAGATAAAAGATGCCCCGTGTGGGATACGCACCAGTGGGAAAGGTTCCTAGCATGGTGCAGCCTTAAACAGGGGGCTGGGGCCATTGGTTTGAGGAGGGACACATGAACAGAATGGTAATGTATAGGTAATATTGCTAACTATGTCTATGCGTCCATTCCTTCGTAGCGGAAGACATTAGGATCCAAGGCATTATTGGGGAAAAATGGGTCATGTCTGTAGCCGAACTGGTAAGAACGTTTGTGCCACCTCTGCCCAAGGCAGGAAGGTGACCCAGTCCGAATGGTTCTCATGGCAGTATATACTCAGGAATTATTCCCGTTCTTGGCTCACCCGTTAGCATTGTGAATTTAATTGTAGAGGGCAGAATGACGTGAGGCTGTTGTTAAGGACTAGGCAGACCAGTCAAGTGAGGTAAATTGCAAACCACATATGGACAGAATACAATTAAGAAACCCCCAAAAAACTCCCTCAGTATTCTGCAGTGCAGTGGGATGGCTTGGGAAGGGTACAAATCTAACGCCTCACTAAAAAACTATGGCTGCCTTACTTACCCTATAACCTTGTGAGACAGATAAGTCTCTTACAAAAATCAATCGGCAGGTGGGACCAATGGCGGGTCGCACATCCCAAATGTCATCACTAGGACACACCTTATAGTGGCCTAGAGAAATGGAAAAAGCCATTTTCCACTTGTCCTTTTCTGTAATTCGAATTAGATTGTATTTGCAGAGATCCAGTTTGGTGACTATGGATCCCTCCAGTAGCAGCAGGATCCACTGTGAGAGGCTGATGAGGTCGGTTTAAACCAAATAATCCAACTTTGCATGGTATTAACCCAGCATTTGTCCTTCTCGGCCAATGGCATCCTGTGGATCGACTGTCTTTATATGGGAAGTATTCTGTAACGCTAAACAGGTACATCACACAGTATGCTACAAGGTGACCCAGGAGTCTGAAAATGTTCGTCATACGGCAAGACGAAGACCTTAGACTTTAAACTTAAAACTGTAAAACTACTACTAGAAAACCAAAGAGAATTAAGCAGTGTCATGGACTGTCATGGACCTTCCTCCACAGTTACCTGACAGCTATATATATTTCAGCCAGGGCTTGTAAATAATGTATTTATTCATGTATATAGCGCTTTTTACAATGGAGCATTGTGTCAACGCAGCCTTACAATCTTACATTATCTTAATAAGCCCCGTCAGTGGAAAGGAAAAACTCCCTGAAAGTAGAAGGAAGAAACAAAGACTCAAAAAGGGACCCGTCCTCCATGGGTGGCCTAGATGTACATTAAGAAACTACTTAAAAGTATATTAAAGCTATAGTAAAGGGAATAAATAGTATTGAAGTTAGTAATAAAACAAGTAACAAAACAGATTTTAAAACAAAATAGATTTTAAAATCAGTCCTCAGTGGGAGTTCCTTGGAGGCACATCGTCTCACCGTCACATCGCAAAGTATTCCATAGCAACAATAGCATTCATAGCAAATACTATGGATCATAAGATTGGCTATGCACTGGCTCATTGCAGCACTATTTGCATAACAAATAGTATTTTATTTTTCAAAGATTCGATTCTTTAATATTTTGTGTGGCCACAACTCACAACTTGGAGAACCATGGAGTTCCCTCGAGCTCTTCCTGTTGTCAGTGGAATCCTCTCACAACTTCGTGATAACATCACACAGATGCTCAGGAGGCTTTAGTTCAGGAGACAATGCTTGATCTTTACCTTTAGGTTTCTTTAGCAAGGCAGCAGTCATCTTATAGGTGTGTTTGGGGTCAAAAAGATTCCGGAGGGAGGGGATCATGCTCTGCTTCAGTATGTGACGGTTGGAATTCATGGCGCCCTTAATGAACTGTAGCTCGGGTGGTCGCCACACACCATCTGAACCAGATAAGTTTATCTTGGTCGCATGAGACCACAGGACAGTCCATGTTCTTACTCTGCTTTTGTAGTTTTCAGCAAACTGTTTGTGGGCTTTCATGTGCGTTACATTTAGAAGAGGCGTACGGTCTGGGCACTGGCAGGCTATTTCAAAAGCCAACCTCTGGATATGACGCTGAGCATGGCGAGGTCTGTTCTGTGTGGAACATTTCCTGTGTTAAACCGCTGTATGGTTTTGGTCACCATGCTGCAGCTCTAGCCCATGACATCTTTATGTAGAGCAACAGTCCTTTTTAGACATCCTCAGAGAGTTCTTTGCCACGAGGTTCCAGGTGCCTTTAGGCTATTCAGTGTGTTATTGATTCCAAAGGAGAACCTTATAAAATCACCATGGCGGTCCCTATCAATTGGTAGCACCCTGCTTATGCTAATATGTAGGCAGATTATGTCAAGCTGCTGGACTGCTTCGTTTAGGACATCTCTACTTCATTATTCATGGACCTGAATGGCCATGCATATCAGCCAGAAAAGGGCATGCATGATTTGACTAAGTAAGCACTGAAATTTAACAGGTCCCACACATGTATCTATAGCCAAGAGAAGTTCAAAGTATTAAATCCTGTTTCATGATTACCTAAGTATGGTAAGAGCGTGTTAAAGCTCAGGCTGGCGTATATTCACAGACTTACAGCAGTTCCTGATTGGACAATGAGTGTAGATGGCAGAGGGATGTACTGGATTGTTCTGTTATGATGATTTTTGTATCCGTATGTTGTACTACATTATTGACCAGAAAAATTCATTTGACTTTGCAAATCATAACACTGCTAACATGTAGTAACACTCACTGTTTCATTGCTTTTCAGATATAGGGCTCTAAAAGACCAGAATGTCAGAACATCGACCTGTCTGATAGGGATTAGATCTATGGTTTGGCGTTCAGGTGTGACCTATTGGTTACCTTTAATGCTGGTACATAATTTGACACTGCACAGTACAGTATATCAATTACGGGGGTGTGCAGGTAAGTAAAAAATACTTACAGAAATCAGAAATACACAAGGTCTATACTGTTGCTCCAGAAATGATAGAGGAAAAAGTACATTATAGAAAATGAAATAAAAATAATACGGGATATACAGATGCAGAGTGATAATAGTACAGGATGCTTGGTATGCAGGCGTAGTCGCGGTACTGAAACATTTTACTTTGGCTGTTTCAAGTCTAGTTATAACCGACTAATAGAAAAGTTAAATATAGGTGATATAGAAGGCTTGCACAAAGAAAAGCATATAAATAAACACATCACTGAGCAAATTTCATCCGATTCACTGCTGATTATTTCTCTTTCACTATAGCATATATATATATATATATAAAATGCATTTCTGGAAAAGGTCACCGTGGTTTCCTGAAAGAAGCTTTGTCAGGCAATTATTTGAAAATACATATTATTTATTAAAAACAACCACACGGAGGCGCACCCACATACAAGTTATCGATTGTGATTTCAGAATACACACAGGCGTGTGACGCGAAAAGGCAAATTTATTGAGAAGTTCTTCATTATTTACTGACACACTGACTCATGCTTACAGCCTATGCAATGTTTTGGGAAGCCAGGACACACGTTGGGCAAAAAATACAGCGCGGAAATTAATGAGCACGTTAATGAATCGTATAAATATAATAAGTTAAGCTGTAGAATACACAGTGGGGCTGAAATGTTACATTTCTGAATAAGTATGACCTAACACATCATCGGGCGGCACAGGGGGCTCAGTGGGGGCACCGCTGCCTCACAACAAGAAGGTCCCGGGTTCAGTCCCAGGGCGGGCCGGCCTGGGTCCTTTCTGTGTGGAGTCTGCATGTCCTCCCCGTGTCTGCATGGGTTTACTCCGGGTACTCCGGTTTC
>JAUZST010000092.1:49383-61047 GCA_034779995.1 Parotocinclus haroldoi | reverse complement strand
ATTTATGTTTTGTAGCCTTTAGTGAAGGATTTTTTTTATTAAGGCATAAAATGTCTCCCTATATTACCACAAATGAAGTTTAAATGTAATTGTATTGCCTAAAAACTAAAATAAGTAGGAAAAATGGGAGCTGTACAGGAAGGGGAGTCATTTTGAATGGAAGCAGGATGGGAGTGGGAGTCATTTTACCAGGAGTGGGACAGGACAGGAATTTTTTCGACCCGGGATTGGAATGGGACAAGATTATTTTCTGTGGGAGTGGGATGGGACAGGAATGAAAATACACTCCCGTGTCACCCTCTATTTCACATCAGCATGTGTTTGAACATACATAAACATACTGTACATTTACCCTGCCAATTTATACCCTTACTTCTGTGTACTACCTTGTCTGGTCTCTTGAGTTCCACCTAGTTTCTCCTGGTTCCTGGTTTGTTGCTCTATTTCTGTTCCTTGTCTCTGTGTGTTTTGGTTCATTTGTTGTTCAACGCAGCCAAGAGACATAAGCATACTACCTCCCCAGCAACCAACAAACCTGAAGGTGATCCCACATGAAATGCAAGAAAGCAACAACCCAGAGGTAAACATTGGCAATTAATCATACTAAATTGCTCCAATACTTAAAAGGTCAATCTGAGTGGTTTGAGTTACTGCTTCATGACTCAACAGTAAGTGAAAATGTCTAGAAGTTCAGCCAAAAAGTAGTAGACCACACAAACTCACAGAATGTAAATGGAAACTTACAAAACTACAGTACTGTACAAAAGTCTTAGACCACCATTCTATTTATTCTATTCACCATTCACTTTTCCACTTATCTTCATGCCAGACTTTGTGAGTTTTAGCATATCTTAACATTTTCTTGGCTGAAACCTGCTTTTCTGGTTTCTTGGCTGCTTCCTTTCCAAAAAGACTATTCCTGATCAAGCTTCTTCAAACTGTAGAAGAACCAACCTAGGGTCCATATGATGCTGCCAGATACTGATGTTGCTCAAGAGTAAGGGGAAGTCACACCAAATAAGTGCCACTGTAGCCTATAGAAACTGTTTTTCCGATTCAGGCTGTATTCTAAAACAGAGACTAAGAAATGATTATATATGGTCATTGTAAGAATAGGCAATGCAGTATCACCCTTTAAAAACTTTAAGTAGGTAAATCCAGCACGGTTCTTCTAGCAGGAAGTCACAGTGAATATACACACTCAAATAACTTGCGCTCAGCACCTGCTTGTGTCCGTGTTCCTATTTATACCCATAGTTAATGCAAAATAAAGCAATATTCATTAAAAATACAGTTAAAAAAGTGAAGGTCAAACATCAAAGTATGATATAAATAAAATTTTTGGCAGTAAAAATATTAATTAAAAACATTAATTTGACCAGCTGGTTATGGCTGCAACGTCTGGAATTAAAAGACAGATTTTTATTTCATATTGTAATACATAATTATAATACACTGCTTACAAAAATGAGGGGATATTTCAAAATGAATATGTAGCAATTAAAAATAGATTTTATTTAATTAAACAAGATAATCAGAAAAGCAAATGAAAAGTCAAAGAAAGTTGTTAGATTACGCAAATGAGATGCAAACTCTATTATGGTGATTGAGTAGTAAGTGATATATTCATGGGGGTGAACAGAAGCATGTTAAACTGGGCGAGAATGCCCAGTTTTGAGTAGGGTGTATGGCCGCCCATGAGTGCCAAGACACACTGACAGTGATGGGGCAAGGACTGTTTTTTTCAGATTGACCAGCAGTTCTTGTGGGATCATCTTCATATTCATTTTGAAAAATCCCCTAATTTTTGTGAGCAATGTATAATGTGTAAGCCCTTGATCATTGAAGTGAATTGATGTTGATGTCATTAAACAGAACCTACCTATAAAAAATCCACTGCTTTCAGTGTAACCATTGCTATAGGTGATCTGGGCATATACAGACGTGCTTGGCCACGTCTGAGGGAGGAGGGCTAGTTGAAGATCATCCGCAGCACAGTGATGGACTTTCATCACACTTGCAACACATGGGGGAAAGGATTTCTCACTTCTGTTTGCCCCCCTGCTTTGAACTTGCTATGAGTAGCAAGAACAATTACTTCTCAAAAAGCTCGTTTACGCATTTGTTCTCACCTTTGTTCTCATGGTGCAACTATTCGTACAAAATCCCTCCCAATCTATTAAACACAAATTAGCATCTTTATTTGGGATCTTTGTAAATCAGGACCTCAGTGCACACATATTAGCTGGTATTTATAGAGCATGTAAGCCACTGGTTTATAGATCCGTTAAAATAAACCATGTGGCTGTGATTGTGCCAGCTTAATGGACCTGGTTTTGTGATCACACCTGCCCGCTGCAGTGAGCAAGAGGAAGGGCAGCCTATGAAACACCACACACTCTATCTTCAAGAAGAATCTGAAGAGCGACGCCTTTGCTCTGTGCTCTGCACCATTGTGCTCCGAGCCCTTTTCCGTTTAATTAGATTTGTAAAAACAATTTTTGGAGAGCTTCATTCTGTAAAAGCTCTCAGGGGTTAAAATCAGCTGAGCGCTTCTTTCTTTTCAGAGTCTTTTCACCAATGGAGCATAAATTATTTAAAATTGTGCGACCTTTTATCTCGCCCCCTTTGAAGGCAGCAAATTAAAAATGCAAATGGACTCCCTAATTAATATGCAAATGCATTCATTCTCGGTTAACAATTAGCAATTAAACCAGCGCTGCCTAGAAAGAGCACCAGGCGAAATTAGCAACTTATTTTTGCATTTGTAACATAGGAACCTGACACAGACATGTTCAGTTCAACAAATTGACTTTCTCAAAGGGTCAAGGGGAGAACACCGCCTCTATGGCTCTTCTATCCTATAGCTATGAAGCACAACGTATACAGTACTGTGCAAAAGTCTTAGACCACCTTTAGACTTGTTGTTTTAGTATAATTGGAATAATGACTATATATAAAATTGTTGACAATCAGTCTAAAACGTTTTAAACTTTCAGAACTACAGAATACTCTTTTCCGCTCATCTTCATTCCAATATGTGTGAGCATATCTTAGGGATTTCATATTGTTTCTTTTCTGGAAAAGTGTTTTTTTGGCTGCTACCCTTCAAAAAAGACCAAATGCTTCTTTGTACTGTATAAGGGTCAATTTGGCCTCGTAATAAAGCTGCTCTTACTGTGCTCTTAAGTGTAAGGGAATGTCATACTAAAAAGTATTCACTGTAGCCTTCATATGGTCCCCTCCCCCATTTCTACAAGTGTATTCTATTTTCTGGGCCAAGAAATAATTTTAGATGGTAATTACACCATTGCTACAACAATGGAATATGTAAACTAATTGTGAAAAAAGTAAAAAGACTTTTGCACAATACTGGGGACTGTATTAATTATATGTTTAGGGGTCTGAACTGAGATTAATCACATTTTTGTTTTCTCCAAATTGTTTGAATAGACCTTAAAGATTTTTTTTTTCCATTTAGATCACACTACGTTATAAAGGCAATCTTGTGACTTTATTATATTAGTAAAAAAATAATGAATAACAATAACAAATTTTACTTAATACTTAATTGTTATTTAAGTGTGCATTTTGTAAATGAAATCATTTAAATAATTTAATTTAATTAAATAATTTAACCTTTAAATTAATTATTTAACCATTTATTTATTCAAATTAATCATTTAATTATATTCTTAAAAACCTTTATTTATTTATTTCATGATTACCACTCTACTGCTGCACAGTAAAATCATTAAAACTGTCAACATCACCCATCAAATTCATTGGATGTTCCTAACTCTAATCTGTTTGAATAATTGTTGATTCACAGGGAGACAGGATCTAAAAGGCAGCCTAGGAACTAACTCTAGATGGGGCACCAATAAGGTACACACACCCATTTAGTCATTTAGCGGACACTTTTATCCAGAACAACTAATAAATGATACAGTCTTACAGTTCAATCAACAGGGAGTTAAGTAGCTTGCTCAAGGCCCCAGCAATGCCAAAGGAAATCGAAGCAAGAGTTCTACTATGGCAGGGGCAGCTTGTCAGCATGTCTGTCTCCACCCGGGTCATAAGACAGAGATATACTTCAACTGATGGGTTAGTCCACCTGTCATTGGAGACCTAATCAATGGCAAATTAGAGTAATAAATCAACCTAACCGTCTTTGGACTGTGGGAGGAAAGCAGTGGACCCGGAGTAAACCCACACATGCACAGGGGGGACATGACGCTCCACCCTGGGATCGAACCTTGCTGTGGCTGTGATGCTACCCACCATGCCGCCCAAATTAAAGTCTAATTAATAGTAAAATAAGAGCGTTTATTAAGGAGGTAATGTTTCTGCACTGACCGTGTGAGATACACATGGTGCTCCAAGGACCAGGTTAGCCAGTTTTTTATACATCATGTTCTCTGTGGTTTACTAGCTCAAGAAATTGAGGAGATGTACGTAGTGTCTACCAAAATGTGCCCACAGTATTTTATTATGATTGTCCATTTTATCAGCTCCATTGTCCATTTTATCAGACTGTACTCTATTTAGCTCTCTTTCAGGTTATTCTTCAATAGTCAAGACCACCACAGGACTATCACAGAGCATTTACTTTAAGGATCATGTGTTGCTGTGGTAAGAGTGGATCAGACACAGGTGTGTGGCTGGAGTTTTTAAACCCCATGTCTTTATTTTCCTTGTCTGAGGCAATGGCTCATCTTTTGCTGCAGAGTATGTGTTAGTCCTACTTTTGGCTGGATATATTTGCTGACGCTGAGTTGTTTAACATCTACAGCATATCATCTATGTATCTATATGTTTTTATTTCTGTTTATCCTGATCAGGAAGCAGGGTGGCTGCGGGTGAGGGTCTGGAACCCCTGATGGAATTTTCTTTCCTCTAAAGTGCATCATGGACGAGAAACATCCATCATAGGGCTGAATAGAAGTCACTGTTGCAAACTGGGGGTGATCATCTGCCTCTCCCAGACAAGACAGGCAGATCGTACCAGGAAGACACCATCAGAACTCAAAACCGAGTGATCAAATAATGATTTATATAATTGAAATAAATGCTGAACAATGAATGTATGCAACATCTTCAAGGACGGTGCAGTGTGTGTGAGTGTGTGTGGCCCCATAACTAAAAATAACACGAGTAGAAGCTTGAGGATGTGGGTGGAGCTTTTCATCTACAGATTAATGATGCACAGTAGTGTTTTTATTAAAGTGCTCTTTCTGAATTACAGCTCAGAGAGCAGCCCCTAGAGACAAGTATGTTTAGTCACCGTCCTCTGCTTCAGTTACCTAGGTAGCATCTTTTAATTTGCTGGTGTGTGTGTGTTTGTGTGTGTCACGTTTCCTCTAATGGGTACATGGTATAGTTATTCATCTTCCATCTTATAGGTCATCATATTGCAGAACTGGAACACAGTTAACTGTGCAATCAGCAAAACTCAAAATCTGAGAGGGCATGCAAAGCAAATGTCAGGTGATGTGTTTACGGAAACCTGCGATGCACTGGTGCCCTCTCCAAGGAGTACATCTGCCTGCACCCAGTGAATTGAAAGTGTTAGGTTCCAGAACCCCCCTGTGACTTTGACCCCGACACAAATGAGATTCGCTCATAGCCAACGCACATTTATCTGAAACGGTGTAAACGTATGACAAAGAAAAGTCATATTTGTAAAATTATACACTGCTCACAAAAATTAGGGGATATTTTATTATGAGATATTTCATTTTGAGGTATCCCATTATTTTTCTGAGCAGTATACATTAAAATGTTACACTGTGTTTATAAAAAGCAGATCATGATTTACTCCAGCTGCTCAGGCTCACGTTGATGCCTGGCTCCTCTCCCAGAATTCACTGATGTAGGCAGAGAACAGAGTGCCAGTACATTGCACGGTTCCTTAATTGCACTACCCGACCAAGCCCAGCCTGGGGTTCAACCCCAGATACTCAAGAACTGCTGTGTCCATCAGCTGGGTCGTGTCTTCTGGCCACAGAAGCTGCACAGAGCTTTTATATAATTGTAGATATCTAATTGGTAAAACAACAACAATAAAGTGACTTTTTACTTTTTACAATTTTTAGCGGTGTTGGGATCCAATTTAGGAGTGTTAGAGAGTTCCTAAAAAGGGGATAGACATGCCTCTCCTTCAACATTCTAATTCTATTGATGGTCCTAAGCTTGTTTCCCTTTTATTGGTGGATGTTGAGAATAGAGGAGCAAATATTTAGCTAATTAAAATAAAACTTTGGTCTTTTGTCAATAGTACATTAAGTATACACATATTTGCATCTTTTTTGGGCTCTAAGTGTATAGTCATGTGGTTAGTTGAAGTTTAATTATAGTTTTAGTTTAGTGTTTTAGACAAAAACATTCACACAAAACACTAACAAACAGATATAACTAGCCATTATTGGGTTTACTGTCAGAACCACAACACAAGTAGCAACACCATCTCCATAGTAACTACGTTAGCCTAATCCCTAGCCTTAACTCAAATCAACAGTTTAACAAACCAGCAATGAAAGCAGCTGATCCCTATTAGCGAACTCTGAGTATAGGATAAAACTAACTACACTGCTTACAAAAAGTGGTGTGCATTTTGTATTTGGATTTTTCATATCATTTCAACTTTTTCTTAATTGAGGTTATAAAATGTTTGAAAATACAATTTTTCCAAGCCAATATTCAGGACTGATCAACAGTTGAAGTTGAAGTTATTGCTGCAACAACACCAGATGTTTTTTGTTTTGTTTATTTGTTTCGTTAACATCGTATCAGAATAAACTTACATCTATACTAGTCAGAAATATTCATACTGGGCTAATATATTTGGAATTTGAGGGGAAGTTGAAATACCCAGAGTAAAACCTTGCTGACATTGGGAGGATGTACAGACTCCACACAGATGGAGTTTAACCGGGAATCTTTGGAGCTTAATATACTTTTGCTGCTACTAGATCATGTATGTTACTGCATGATTTGTTCTATAATTCATTGTAAATATATAATATGTTAATCTCAAATTTTTAATTGGATACTTTTAGGACGTGTGTGAGAATCCTATGATGTTTTAGGTTATAAATGAGGAGAAATTCAGAAAAATTCAAATACTTTCAAGCACCACTGTGACTATGGGGTGGCCAGGACTATCTAATGAACAGCGTATCATGCCTCAAGTATTCTCTGTCGTCTCACAACCTATTTTATTTAGCCCTAAACACTACAGTATAGATAAACTGCCATGACTTCATAATTACTCAATGCTGTAGAATGAGGGAGGGTAGGGAGTGTAGGTAAAAGTAAGTAGCCATTCAGAACACCATCTACTTCTGTTATTTTAATTATCTTGATTTCTTGTTGATTAGTGAGTCTGCTCGTCAGAATTGATATACCCTAGACATTATTTCCAAAATCCACATAAATGTAGTTTAAATAGCGAGATTTGACTGTTTGTACACAAATCCTAAACCTAATATTATCCTATATATAAGTCTTAACCTTAACTATAACACTATTGTGGCAGTTTAAAGCAGTATTACAAACACAGTGAATGTTAGTGGTGTTACAGTACTTAAACAGAAGTATGAAGGTGGTGTATACAGGGGTGTTTTTGTACTACTTGTTGTACCAGCACATATGCAGAATTTAGAGGGACACAGCCCCTCTGCTTGCCACTTATTTATCTGCGCACAACTATACATTAAACATAAGCTTAATGAATACTAAAGTGATTTAACACTAATGTGGGATTTACTTTGCCATGGATGTGAAGTGTAAGACACTTTTTTATTAATTGTATTAACTAAACAGGGTCTAAATTGCTTCAAAGCTTTACAAAATTTGCCTATTTCCATTACTCCAATGTGAAAAACCAAAACAGTAAATGAAAGTGCCAGGTACTCAAGCTTTTTGAATGATAATGGAGCATTATGGGAGACGTAGTGGCTGTAGTGAATTTGCATGGCACTTAGTGTAGTTCTGTTGAGCAATACAGGATGTTTCACCATCATAATTTATGTGTGACACATCAACATTTTAGTGGGGTACATGCCGTGGTGAAGTGGGTCAGATTATGCCTCTGGTTGAAATAAGTATGACACAAATGCTCTTTGTACAAGAAGTTTGTGCTTTCAGTTTAATAAACAGTTATATTAATATTCAGATGCAGTGGATACATATTGTGTCACATTGTATCCTAAACCTGGATACAAGGTGCGGTTGGGTACTGAAGGCACACAGGTTCTGTATGGCACATATGCCAATTGATACTCTTGTATGTGATACTCCCCGGATCATCACACCAGCAGTTGGGCTATTTTTCAGTGAGTGTACTATTGTAAAGCAGTAAAGCTACTTCTCATTTATTTAAAAAATGCTATAGAAATAGTCTGACTTTGTTCATTGTGTCTCAACAGGCTGCACCTATTTCCTGTCTGGGTGGGTGGCTTGTTCTCTGTCTCCCACTCTCACACTTAGCAATTTTCTAATTTTGGTCTTCTATCTTTTCCAAGGTATAGATAGTTCTCTATGGACTGTAGGGCATTTAGAAATGCTGTCCATTCACTAAGAAGTTCATTACCCTATCTGTTCTCACCTCCTCTTTGTTTCCCTCGCTTTAAACCTCTTGTTAAAATTCACATATTTTACAATTAACTTTATAGTTTTTGTTAGACGTGATTTGGTTTGGCAAAGGTGCTTTATAAGTGTAAGCTATCATTATTAAAACTTATGAACCTGGATCTATCAAAAACTTCCAACATAGCATTCGTAATAATCATGGTGAACTTTAACAGTTTAAAAAAACACAGGTGAGTGTATGTACAATGTGTTTTGAGACCGCAGGGTGCTTCAGCACACGTTACAGAAGGAAGGACTGACACATTTTGCTTGTAATTAGCAGGGGCCTGGTGATCAATGCGAGACAATGTGCCAGGGTTCATTAACACTGCGCTAATTGCCACCCTCCTCTTAAAAAGTTTCACTTGATGTTTTCTTTCTTCTACACTTTCATGCTTGCAGGAAAGAGGGGGTGGTGAAAATGAGTGGCTCAGTCTTTTACAGGAAACTGTATCACTTGACTGAGATTCCCACTGTGCCAATATGTTGATGCAAATTCAAAGCTGAGGCTTGGCTGTCAGTTCCAGTGCTGAACCCTCCATCAGTCTGCTCGCATGTTCCTTTAGCACAAACAAACTCACGAGTGTCCTTTCTGACAGATGTTCCATCTGCCCTGGTTTGTTGTAAGAGCAATCTGTTTATGCGTAGTTCAGCACAACGCTGCCTACTATTTCTCCCTCTGGAGTCAAGATGGCAAACCAGGAAGATCACATACCATTGGCAACAATTGCACAACATGGTCTCACAATGAAAAATGTGCAGGAATTTACACAAGCAATAGAAAGTTAAGGGCACAGATTATACCTTGTCTTTCCCTAGGTCTTGGTTATGACGTATAGGTGAACAGTTACTTATTAGTTATACTCACTGGCAAGAAAAATAATGCTCAAAGATAGAAATGCCTTGGCAGATATGTAAATAATTATAGGTTTGATATGATTAGACACTGGGTCTTGCTGCTGCCCTATAAAAAGCCTCTCAGAGATTACTTTTTTGTGTAGTGTACCTCGTGGTTGTTGGCTGCTTGATATGCCTCTACTCCCAGACTTCTTCCAGTTCTGCAGTTTTGTTGTCCAATATCCTGTGTTTGTCAGAGGTGGCACCTTCACTACACACCGCTGTCTCTGCCCAGGCTATTTCCGGAGACTTAGCTGAAGAAAATCACAGTGCCCATTATGTGTCCTAGCATTGATAGCCAGCCACCTCTAGGGTTTACAGAGAATGATCCAAAACTGGTCTGCTTAAGATGGAACCCTATTGCCTTTAATCGCAAATACATGTTCTCTTTGGGATCCGATGATGGTTGGGTTAGAGTATGGAGGCCTCATGGTGAGTGCAACAATGCCCCAACTGCTGGTGTGATGATCTGACCAACCACTGCATACGACAGTCATTAACCTTGTAACAACAACAAGGGCAACTAGGAGATCATCTTGCAGTTACATATGACCACTCACGACAGGACTTCCAACTGGTATTTTTTGGCAGGATAATGCTTAAAAAGATTCCCATTTCTTCCTGCAGGGAAGGACTGGAACTGGTAAAAAAATGTGTGAGTATGGCTGCAACTGGTAATACTATAAAAATACTGTAAGTGTTGAAAACATTTAAAGTGGGCAAGGATATGACACTCAATAAAATGGTGGAAAACAAGCAGTCATAATATTATTATATTATTATTGGCACCTGGAATCTTGGACCCCGCATGTGTGGAGTTTGCATGTCCTCCCCATGTCCATGTGGGTTTACTCCAAGTGCTCCCACAGTGATTATGCTAAATTGCCCTTATTTGGGTATGCATGAAGTAACTGAGTAGGTTTGAAATAACCTTGTGCATCGATGTAATCTTGTGCCTTAGATAAACAGAAATAGATGCTGAAATTGGGGATAAATCCAAATTAACCAAAAAGACAAAAAAGAGCTGTACACCTGGGACATGGTGGTAATATTTACATTTTCAAACCGAACATTTTATTGATGTACTCCTCTATAAACGTTGCTGCTCTCTTTTATTTCTTAATATTATTTTTATGATAATTTTCCTATATTCCTAACAGTAGAAAAAATTATTTAGATCAGCTGTGGCTTGCAAAGTAGCCTTGCAATATAAAATGCTAAATAATTGGGATAAGTGTTATGGCTTGTAATTTACCCTAAATTAAATGTGATAATACGCATTGACACATCGCCCGTCCCTAACTGATCCTTAAACTTGCCACCCCCAATCTCCTGTCCTTTCCCCTGTTAAACAGTAAACTTGTTTAAATAATTGCTTCCTAGACATGTTTTCCAATGACTGGTTATTTTGTGAACGTGTTAATGACCGTTTAGGGTCAGCACATGTCCCTGCATTTCCCTGATCATCAGTGACGCAGGTGCAAAATTGTTTCTTCTTTATTCTTTCCCTCTGCTCACATCAGATGTCGCACAAAACAATGAGTCGGTGCATTATGCAGAGACCAGCATAGCACAGAGGTGATATGAAAATGATAATTGGCTTCCTTCTCAAAGGAAGTGGCTCAGGAATGATAATGTGTCAGATGCGGCGCTGATGTGCTAGCTAATGTAAATACCTTTGAAAGTAGCTCTGATTATGAAATTGATATTGTCGAACAATAACATGTTGGGACAGGGTGATTATGGTTCTGCTTAGAGCTGATTCATCCAATAACACTAAACTATTTAGGAAGACAAAAACATTCTGCACAAATTAAAAAAAGCAAACTATATCAATAAATATTATATAAATATAGTATCTCATATACATACAAGTATAAATACCAAACTACTCTAATCAAGAAGAGAACTTATTATTTATTACTTATTATTAAACTATAGCACTGCAATAAATAAAAACTAAATAATTGTACATCTCCCTGTTAGGGTTCGCACTGCAAGCCCTTTTTACTTTGTTCGCCGCGGTCAGTTATTTTACCCCGATTCCTTAGTGTTATGTTTTCGTTTTCTCCCTACGTCTTTAATGACGTTTTGTTTTGGTTCTCCGCGGCGAACGATTGGCTTGTTTCTTTA
>JAUZST010000092.1:34110-44795 GCA_034779995.1 Parotocinclus haroldoi | reverse complement strand
CCCCCCCCCCCCCCCCCCCCCCCCCCCCCCCCCCCCCCCCCCCCCCCCCCCCCGCTATACCAAAAATAATCACAATTAAAACATCTAATAAAGAAACTCGACAGTTCCAGAAAGAAGGAACAAGCTTTTAACGGAGAAGAAAATAAAAGAGATCAATAACAACAAACCTAATCCTGTTTCTTCTCCCAAAAACACACCGATTAATATCTCATTCCTTTCTTTCTTTTCTTTCTTTTCTTTCTTTTCTTTCTATATTTGTTTTGGACCGTTGCAAATGCTCTGGACCCTCCACATGACCTGCACCAGGACCACCAATCATTTTAGGATTCAGTAGCTTTTATTTCTTTCCATTCCTCCTTTTTCTTTCTTGACTTCTTATTCATTTCTTTCTTTATTTTTATCTTTTCCTCTTTATTTCATGATTATTTTCTTTATTTAAAAAATGTATTATTATGTCATTCCTTCTTTCTTTCTGACTTTCTTTCTTTGTGTTATCATTTTTTTTCTTTCCTGTTCTTATTTGTTTTTCTTTTTGGCTATGCATATATTTCTTTGTTTTAAAATTATAATTTTTGCTTTTCTCCTTTTCTTTGCTTTCTTTCTTTCTTTATTTTTTTCTTTCTTTTTTTTCTTTCTTTATTTTTTTCTTCCTACCTTCTTTTTGTTTCTTTCTTTTTTATTTCTTCTTTCATTTTTCTTTTCTTTCTTTTCTTTTTATTCTTTGTTTGTTTGTTTGTTTGTTTGTTTCTTTCTCTCCTTTTCTTTTTTTTCTTTTATTTCTTTCCTCTCATTTCTTTCTTTCTTTCCTTTTCTTTCTTTCCTTTTCTTTCTTTCTTTCTTTCTTTCTTTCTTTCTTTCTTTCTTTCCTTTTCTTTCTTTCTTTCTTTCCCTTTCTTCCTTTTATTTATTTCCTTTTCTTTCTTTCTTTCTTTCTTTCTTTCTTTCGTTCCTTTTCTTTCTTTCTTTCTTTCTTTCTTTCTTTTCTTTCTTTCTTTCCTTTTCTTTCTTTCTTTCTTTCTTTCTTTCTTTCTTTCTTTCTTTCTTTCTTTCCCTTTCTTCCTTTTACTTATTTCCTTTTCTTTCTTTCTTTCTTTCTTTCTTTCTTTCTTTCTTTCTTTCTTTCTTTCTTTCGTTCCTTTTCTTTCTTTATTTCTTTCCTTTTATTTCTTTCCTTTTCTTTGCTATTTTTTTTCTTTTCTTTTATTTGTTTGTTTATTTTTTTTTCGTTCTTTCTTTCTTTATTTCTTTCTTTTTCTTTCTTTCTTTTTTTCTTTCTTTCTTTCCTTTTCTTCCTTTTATTTCTTTCCTTTCCTTTCCTTGCCTTTCTTTCTTTCTTTCTTTCTTTATTTCTTTCCTTTTCTTTCTTTCTTTGATTCATTTTCTTCCTTTTAATTCTTTCCTTTTCTTTCTTTCTTTCTTTCTTTCTTTCTTTCTTTCTTTCTTTCTTTCTTTCTTCCTTTTAATTATTTCCTTTCCTTTTCTTTCTTTCTTTCTTTCTTTCCTTTTCTTTCTTTTCCCCCGCTCCTCTCTCTCTCTCTTTTTAGATTGCAGGTTTACCTAGAGCCCCTGTATGAAAGTTTAGAATAAATCAATAAATACTTACATTAGCAGCAGGACTCTGGGAGCTACAGGACGCCACAGGCGTTTTTGAATCGTATGGTTTTTTTTTATTTATTTATTTTTTTATTGGCCGTAGGCTGAGTGATGTTCATTTATTTTTGGTGTCTCTAAATGGTTATAAACATTCTAAACATCTCCTGTGCTATAATGAGCTACAGATTCATAAACACCACCTCCAGCATCACTTATTATTCTTATAAGCAACCCTTCAATATTAGTCCAAATTATTAACAGAACTCCTGTTCTGCCAAAAGCAATATGTGAGGAGCGCCGTGGGGCGTCCAGCCAAACCCCACGCTAATCACCGCCTAATTTAATATCCAAACAGTGTGTGTGTGTGTGTGTGTGTGTGTGTGTGTGTCCAGAGGCGTAACGCTTATCCCTCTCACTGTGTCCGTCTACAAACACCTGCTCAGAAGCTATTTTAAAACATGAACGTATTAAACAACGTCACAATGCACCATATGGACCAAAAGTATTGGGACACCTTCACATTCCATCTAAATCCAGAGTAGTAACCAGTTCCCCTTTATCAGCTCCCATTAGAAAAAGGGAAGGCTTTCTATAAGGTTTGGCACTGGGACTGTGGGGATTCATCCAGAAGAGCTGAGGTTACTCAGGTCACACCCTGATTTCTTTTCTTTTTTTCTTTCTTTCTCTCTTTTTTCTTTTCTCTCTTTGTTTTCTTTTCTTTTCTTTCTTTCTTTCTGTCTTTCTTTTTTCTTTTCTTTTTAAAATGATTTTCTTTCTTTCTTTTTTAAATTATTTTCTTTCTTTTCTTTCTTTTTTTCTTTCTTTATTCTCTTTCTCTCTTTTTTCTTTTCTCTCTTTCTTTTATTTTCTTTTCTTTCTTTCTTTCTTTCTCTCTTTTTTCTTTTCTCTCTTTGTTTTCTTTTCTTTTCTTTCTATATTTTTTTATTTTCTTTCTTTCTTTCTTTTTTTCTTTCTGTCTTTCTTTTTTCTTCTTTCTTTGTTTCTTTCTTTTCTTTTACTTTTCTTTTAACAATTCTTTTCTTTCTCTTTTTTTAAATTACTTTCTTTTCTTTTCTTTCTTTTTTTCTTTCTTTATTCTCTTTTTCTCCTTGTTCTTTTCTCTCTTTCTTTTATTTTCTTTTATTTTCTTTCTTTCTTTTTTTTTTCTTTTCTTTTCATTTTTTTATTTTCTTTCTTTTCCTTTTTTTTTCTCTCTTTCATTCTTTCTTTCTTTCTTTCTTTTTTCCCCTTTTCTTTTTTAAATTATTTTCTTTCTTTCTTTTTTAAATTATTTTCTTTGTTTTCTTTTCTTTCTTTTTTCTTTTCTTTCTTTTCTTTTCTTTTCTTTCTATTTGACTATGCATATATTTTTCTTCCTTTCTTTTAAAATTATTTAGACTTATTTCTTTTTGTCTTTCTTTCTTTTCTCTCTTTCTTTACTCATTCTCTTTCTTTTTCTCTTTTTTTCTTTTCTTTCTTTCTTTTTTTCTTTCCTTTTCTTTCCTTTTCTTTTATTTTCTTTTTTTCTTTCTTTATTTTCTTTTTTCTTTTCATTCTTTAATAGTTTCTTTCTTTCTTTCTTTAATTCTTTCATTTTAATTTTTTCAATTAATTCTTTTTTCTTTCCTTTCAATCATTCATTTTTTCTTTCTTCTTTTCTTTTTAGGAATAATTGATTTATCTATTTCTTTTCTTTTTTTCCTTTCTTTGTCAGTATTCTCTTTAGTATTTAGTATCTGTATTCTTACTTACTTTGTTGTTTTTTTGGGTCTTTCTGTTGTTCTTTCTTTCTTCCCCAGGGTCCAGTGTTGCTGTGCTTTACACCACTGCTTTTTGATAATAATAACATCTGATGTCTAAATCTATATAATTATTATTATTATTCTACACAATCGATTGATTTCTTAGTACTTACTTTTTTATTTTTTGTTGGTAACATTAAATCCATTCGTTGTAAATCAAATGTAGTATAATATTTAACAAAAAATCTGTTTATTAATTTTACTTATTTATTTATTTAATTACATTCATAATGTTGTAATTTTTCAATTAATAATAAGTAAAAAGATTCTTTGTTTAGACTTTTAGAGTGTAGTTTGGAAGCAACATTTGATTATATATATATGCAGTAGGAAAAATAAATATCTCATCCAATGTGTGTGTGTGTATGTGTGTGTGTGTGTGTGTGTGTGTGTGTGTGTGTGTGTGTGTGTGTGTGTGTGTGTGTGTGTGTGGTGACATGGATACTAAGACATTCAGAGCTCAGTTTCTAAATTCTCCACCCATTCTCTATTGGGGACAGGTCAGGACCGCAGAGGGTCCAGTCCAGTACCCGTACCCTCTTTTTCCACAGCCGTACCTTTATAACAGGGGCAGCATGTGGTTTTGCATTGTCTTGTTTTTCCGGATAAAGGTGTCGCCTTAAAGCCACGTCATGTTTCTCTAAAATCTCGGTGTACTTTTCTGCATTAATGCCCCCTTGACCAAGGGTCCGGACCCGACCCCGTACCATGATAGACCCCGGCTTTTGGACTGGACGATCTGTAATCCTGATCGGTCAGAGCACAATCCCCGTTTCCATGGTGACGGTCCATCCTAGGTGCCCCAGAGTCCAGAGGAGTGGGTGGAGCTTGTGGGTGTGGTTATAACACAAGGCTTGTTTTTATTACAGTAAAGTTATAAGCGGTATTTGTGAATGTAACTCTGTATATTAGAGCTTGATAAAAGTTGGGATAAACTAATCCCTTACCACAGATAGGGATGAATGACGGGTCTGAGGGAGGGGAGAGAGATCACCCTTCTTCAGTTTAGTTTATAGGACTGAAGTTCCTCCCGATTCGGACTGATTTAGAGGGAGAAATATCTACAGTAAATCCCTTCTGATCTTTATTAGAGGCATGTCAGTTGGGGATAAACCGGAGGGAGTTCCTCTGATCATCCTTGCTCCTCAAACACTCAGGCTTTTGTGAATCAGCAGTTTTTGCACCTTATTATTATTATTTTTTTCTGTAATTCATTACTAGCGCTAAATCACCCATTCTTCCGGGAACGTGTGGCAGGTCTGAGATGGACGTGTTTTTATTTTTAGAATCTGATGCAGACTGTGTTTGTGCAGTTGCTAAATATTTAGCTGTTTTGTAGAGTTTTGCTCCACAGATGGCGGATAAACTGGGAAGCTGAAATCGGTTATTTTCCAAACACGGAGCACCGTCTTTCCGATCGCTGAAGATCTGGATGTGATGGAGAGAAAGCTGCTGGAGGAAAGCTGGTGAGAAAGAGAGAGAGAGGGAGATGTTTTATTTTTATCCGGTTTCTGCGGCGTGCAGCAAAAGCTGACAGATTGAAGAGTTTGGTGGGCGTTTGCATTACGCACTAACTGCCCTGTGTGTCATTAACACACACACAGTGCCAAACCCAGTGCCAAACACTGTGCCAAACCCACATGGACCTGCACAAACCTCAACACAGAGATCATCTCTAAGGACTGGGGTTTGCCACCCATGGGCACCCGATAAAATGTTCATGACCCAAAGGAAGGGGAATCCCCAAGACTCAAGGACTGAACGCCCACAAGCAATGGTCATCACAAAGGGCACCCCTCCCTCATGCCCCCTGGGTTCTTCAGCATTAAAACCAGAGCTGTACCTACTAAGCTACTCTGGTTCGTATCACACCTGTGGTGAGGTGAGAGTCTGGATGGAAAGCACAAAACGGGTACTTAATCCGAGAGGATGGGACGTAAACCCAAAGATGGAAGCGGTACCTAAACCCAGAGGGGAATGATATAAAGTCAGGGCAGATTGATTGATTGATTGATTGATTGATTGATTTTTACAATTTCCAGACTAGTTACAATCCTAAATATATTACAAATAAAAAGTACACTAAGCACAGAAAAAGGATAGCTAAACATGCCGTAGGAAGGTATAGAACAGGTACTTAGACTCAGATTAAAGGACAGTAGGGGTTTTTAGACACATTAAAGGACAGTAGGGGTACTTAGACTCAGATTAAAGGACAGTAGGGGTACTTAGACTCAGATTAAAGGACAGTAGAGGTACTTAGACTCAGATTAAAGGACGGTAGGGGTACTTAGACACAGATTAAAGGACAATACAGGTACTTAGACCCAGATTAAAGGACGGTAGCGGTACTTAGACACAGATTAAAGGACAATACAGGTACTTAGACACAGATTAAAGGACGGTAGCGGTACTTAGACACAGATTAAAGGACAGTAGGGGTACTTAGACCCAGATTAAAGGACAGTAGGGGTACTTAGACTCAGATTAAAGGACAGTAGGGGTACTTAGACTCAGATTAAAGGACAATAGGGGTACTTAGACTCAGATTAAAGGACAGTAGGGGTACTTAGACTCAGATTAAAGGACGGTAGGGGTACTTAGACACAGATTAAAGGACGGTAGGGGTACTTCGACTCAGATTAAAGGACAGTAGCGGTACTTAGACTCAGATTAAAGGACAGTAGAGGTACTTAAACACAAATTAAAGGACGGTAGCGGTACTTAGACTCAGATTAAAGGACAGTAAAGGTACTTAAACACAGATTAAAGGACGGTAGGGGTACTTAGACTAAGATTAAAAGACAGTAGGGGTACTTAGACTCAGATTAAAGGACAATAGCGGTACTTAGACTCAGATTAAAGGACAGTAGCGGTACTTAGACTCAGATTAAAGGACGGTAGGGGTACTTAGACACAGATTAAAGGACAGTAGGGGTACTTAGACTCAGATTAAAAGACAGTAGGGGTACTTAGACACAGATTAAAAGACAGTAGGGGTACTTAGACTCAGATTAAAGGACAGTAGAGGTTCTTAGACCCAGATTAAAGGACAGTAGGGGTACTTAGACACAGATTAAAGGACAGTAGGGCTACTTAGACTCAGATTAAAGGACAGTAGCGGTACTTAGACGCAGATTAAAGGACAGTTGGGGTACTTAGACGCAGATTAAAGGAGAGTAGCGGTACTTAGACTCAGATTAAAGGACAGTAGGGGTACTTAGACCCAGATTAAAGGACAGTAGGGGTACTTAGACTCAGATTAAACATATAAAAGACTTATTAATGAATAAGAGAATAATGTGAGAGTCAGAGTTGTCTTTAGTGTTGAATAATTTAGAGCTTGTGGGAGTTTAATAACAAAGCAGAAGTGAGTTTGTTTGTTTGCATCTCTGAGATGTTTTGATGTTAAATCCAGACAGAGAGACACAATAAGAAGCTGCTGATTGTTTATGCAGGAATAATTTGGTGGGTCGTATCGTTTGGTGTCGAGAGCCGCTCCTCTTCACATCCGGACTCCAACAGCCTTGTTTACAGAACTTCTGTTTTCCTTCTTTCAGTCTCCCGGGGGTTCTGCTTCCCTCAGGGCTTTAGCTACATGTTTATGGGATGCTAAATCACAAGCAAACATTTAACGTTGCATTTTAACCCTTACGAGATCTCCGGTCATGTTGCCATGTAAATAAATAATCAGTGTGAGCGACTTTTCTTTATTACTGGTGCTGCTTTGTGTTTGTTCTCCCTCTGCAGAGCAGAACATCATCAAACGATTCCCAATGTGGAGGAATTTCAGTCAAAAGGAAGAAAGAAAACAAAGAAAATTAAAGAAAAAAGGCCGAAGGAAAGGTGAAAGAAAAGAGAGACAAGAAAAAAATAAATAAAGTAAAAAAGCAGAGAAAATAATGAAAAAAAGAAATAAATTAGATACCACCATAAAGAATGGCACTGAGAAATAGTAAATAAAATAAGAAGAAATAATGAATAATTATAATAATTATAATTTTAATAAAGTCCTAAATAAATGAGTGATAAATAAAGGATAGAAGGAAGAAAGAAAGAAAGAGAAGAAAAAAGATAAGGAAGGTAAAAATAAAGAAAGAAATGAAAGAATTAAAAAAGAAAAGAAAGAAAAGAATAAACGAAAGAAAGAAAAGACAGAAAGGAAGGAATTATAATAGAAAGAAAGAAAAGAAAAGGAAAGAAATGAAGAAAGAAGGAAAGAAAATAATTAAAGAAAGAAAGAAAGGAAGGAAGTAAAAAAAAAGAAATAAATAGATAGAAAGAAGGAGAAGTGAGAAAATAAGTAAAGAAAGAAAAGAGAAGAAAAGAAAAGAAAAAAGGAAGGAAGAAAGAAAAAGAAAGACAGAAAAAGAATGAAAGAAAGAAAAAGAAAGAAAGAAAAGAAAGAAATGAAGAAGGAAAGTAAAAAAAAGAAATAAAGAAAGAAATAAAGTAAGAAAAAGATAGAAAGAAAACGAAAGACAGAAAAAGAAAGAAGGAAAGAAAAAGAAAGACAGAAACAGAAAGAAAGAAAGAAAGAAAAAGAAAGACAGAAAAAGAAAGAAAGAAAAAGAAAGACAGAAAAAGAAAGAAAATAAAAGAAACAGGAAGTCTATTTTATAAAAGATCTAATGGATTCGGATTCTGTCAGGGCAGCAGGTGTGAAGTCATTAATATTCACTCTCTTACTTTTCCTTTTTGCTTTTTTTTTGTGTTTTTGTTTTTTTTGTTTTTCTCTAATAGACGATTCGTTCATCCCCGCAGGTCCAGATGTTCCTGAGCTGACAGTGATGAAGGACAAGCCTCGCACCGACGGTCCACAAACAGCAACAAGAAAACAATCTGTACTGCTCAAACATAAAAACCACGGCCGAAAAAGAACAAAAGAAAACAAAAGTGAATATTATCTTTAGAGGGAAGTTTATTCAAATAAAGGGAAAAACAAAACTCAATCTAAATCTGAAAATAAATATAAATATACAGCTCTGCAAACTAATATTTAGTTTCCTAAATCTATTTTATAAACGTATTTACATACAGGCCATTAGGGAATAAATAATTATAGGAATAAATAAAGAAATAAAAAGAAGATTAAAACAGGAATGTGTTTTATAAATGTTTTTGTGTAGACATGATACAAACAAACGCGTAGTAAACAAATAAATAAATAAATAAACAATACAAATAATTAAGAAATATAAAAAGTAAATGTATTGTCAAAAAGTTTTGTTCGACAAATTTTACATGAAACTGAAAAAATGGGAAAAAAGCACTTTATTATTAAATAAATACATGAAGGAATAAGTAAATAAATGAATAGGACTAAAAATACATATTAGCATAATCATAATACGTATCAAATAAATACAATATATATATTTTTTTAATGTATTTCTTTATATATTATATGCACAAATGCATGCTGAATAAATGAATGAATAAATTACCTAATTAAATAAATTAAATTAAATAATAATTTTTTATTAAAAATCACCTAATTAAAAATAACCTCATTAACTTATAAATGTTTTATTTTTATGACTATTATTATTAAAGTATTTTTTACGTTTTATCACGTTTATATTATTATAAATAATGATGCATTTATGTGTGATAGAGAATAAAAAATAAATAAATCATAGATATTTTTATCCTAAAGCTGCACGAACAGTAATGAAGTGCAGGAACGTCTGCACTCTCCCAAAATTAGGAACCAATTAAGGGAAGCTCGTCAGGCTGCTGGAGATGTTTGTGAGGCTCCTGATTGGTTCTGCAGGACTTTTACTTTGTAAGCAGCAGCATTCAGACTTTTTTTTTCTGTTGATTTTGTTGTTTTTCTCCTCTCTGTCTGATTTACTTCAGTTCTGTAAATGCATTCCTAATCATATCAGAATTAAGTAAATAAGAATAATTAAAAAATGGGGAAATTCTCGCGGATCCGGCCGAGGCGAGGTCGTTGCGTCATTCCGCTTCAAAAAGAGAAAAAAAGATAAATGATGATGCCATTAAAAGTGAACTAATTAAGGGAGGCTTCTTTTAAGAACTCATTAACTGCAACCTCATTTGCATAATGATGCATATTAATTAAGTTTTAATGAATCTGAATTTCCACCAAGCCGCTTTTCTTTGGCTGTGGAACAAATTGAACAAATTATTTAAAAGTGTTCTTGAATCTACTTTTCACACCAAAGGGGAGAGATCGCACTCATTTGTAGAAATCTTTATTTCTTTATTTATTTTAGGAAGGCCATCTGTTCATTATTTTTTAAACATATAATCATTTTCACTTTTGAAACCTGTGAGAATCACTCGAACAAATCAGAGTCAGCATCGCACAGAAAGACGTTTAAGAAATTCTGAAGATCAAATATTTATTAGAAAAAGAAAAAAACCAAACTTTATCCCACTGATCAGCTTTTAATTAGCAACAAAAATATGATACGTTCAGAAATATTTATTTATAGTTTCTAAATTCAGGGCTTAAGAAAAGTCTGAATAAACGAACAACACAAAACTAAAAAGGTACAAATAATAATAATGTTTATTTGCATTTCCATGTTTATTAATCACTTTTTGGTCTCCAAAGGTTGTGAAAAATATGAAATAAATGTATTAATGAATGAACTAATAAATGCATAAATAAAATGCCAACAAAAATGCATGGATAATAGATTTTAATTAACGATCAGTTGTTTTTTTTTCTTAATTGACCGATTTAATTTATTTCCTTTTTATGTTGCTTTTGTTGAATCTTTTGTCACAGTCGTTGATTCTTCAAGTAAATAATTAAATCAATAAAATATTTACATGCAAGCAGCAATATTTTTACTAATTTCTTTGCGTTGCTTTTCTTTAATAATGTAATTAAATACATTCTTTTTTTCCTCATTTCTTTTGAGTGTTTTATTAGTCACATTGTTCAAATGATTTGTCCTGATTAAACACATAAGTAATGAAACATAAATAAATATTTCAGATCAAGAAATGGCAATATATAAACATATTTTATGCTTTATTGGGTTGTGTATTAATTTGTGTTCTAGTCTTTTTTAATGAATTGAATTTATTAATTAAAGATAAACGGTGGATTTATTTTTAAATGTATTTGTTTACTTTGCTTTAGTTTATTTTTATTGATTTTAAACAAACAAAATTCAACAAACGGACAAACAATATATGAATAAACAAAAAAATAAATAAAATATTGACATACAGACACACACATATATATATAAATATAAATAAATATATATAATATAAATATATATATATATTTATTTTTTTTGTTAC
>JAUZST010000092.1:14632-34010 GCA_034779995.1 Parotocinclus haroldoi | reverse complement strand
AGACCCTTTGCTGTGACACTCATATTTAACTCACAAGCTGTCCATTTCTTCTTATCCTTCTTGAGATGGTTCTACTCATTCATTGGAGTCCAACTGTGTTTAATTGAACTGATTTAATTGGACTTTATTAGAAAAGGCACACACCTGTCTATATAAGAACCTCACAGCTCACAGTGCATGTCAATGCAAATGAGAATCATGAGGCCGAAGGAACTGCCCAAGGAGCTCAAAGACAGAATTGCGGCAAGACACAGATCTAGCCAGGGTTACAAATAACATTCTGCAGCACTCAAGTGACCTCCATAATCCTTAAATGGAAGAAGTTTAGGATCACCAGAACTCTTCATAAACCTGTCCATCTAGCCAAACTGGCAGCATCATGCTATGGGGGTGTTTTCCAGATGCAGGGACATGACGGCTGGTTGCAATTGAAGGAAAGATGAATGCGGCCAAGTACAGACATAAAACCTCCCCCAGAGTACCTTCCAACAAGACAATGACCCTAAGCACGCAGCTAAAATAACAAAGGAGTGGCTTTGAAACAACTCTGTGACCATTATTGACTGGCCCAGCCAGGACCCTGACCTAAACACAATTGAGCATCTCTGGAGAAACCTGAAAATAGCTGTCTACTAATGTTCACCATCCAACCTGATGGAACTGGAGACTGGAGAGGATCTGCAAGGAAGAATGGAAGGGAATCCCCAAATAAAGGTGTGAAAAACTTGTTGCATCATTATCAAGAAGACTTGTGGCTGTACTAGCATAGAGTACTTCTATTTCTACTACTTTTAGGGTTCTTCTATTAAATACTGAGCAAAGGGGCTAAATACTCAAGACTATGTGAGTTAAGACACCCCCCCCCCCCCAATTATCACAGACCATGCAAGAAAGCCTATTTACCTTCCATATCAGAAAAAAAGTTGAGAGGGTTTGGAAAAGCCAAAAAAAGGATCCTAAAATTTACTTTGACTTTTACTGTATTTCATTGCTGAATATATTTAATGGTTTTTCTTGGTCAGCTTAATTTCATTTGTTAATAGCCATTCAACAACCACCTGCAATACACTGCAAAAAACGTGGGAAATGGGCAATTTAGCACTAGTAAGGACTTTAGGACTAGTAAGGAAACTAAATCATGGTGTGGTTTGAAACATATGATGGCAACAATTAATTCACTCAACAAAGCAAGGATGGGCTGATGATCTCCAGTTTGCCTACACATCTGCAAGAAAATAATTTAAATATTTAGAATGAATTTGCATACTTTAGTTATTTCCGATTTTGGCTTGTTTTGCGTTATTGTCCCTCAAAGTTATGTAATCTTGAAGGAATAAATGTTTCCATACAACAATGCCATACCATTACCGACCCTGACTTTTGGACTTACTGATACCAGTCAGTATGGTTCCCCAGTGCACATTTTTACTGTGTGATCCCAGACTCCTCTGAATCCAGAAATGTTGCATCTTCTGGACATGATTATCATGAGTCTTGCACATGTAATTCCATATTAGCTATTCATGAATGATGGTCCTTATGGATGTGCAGTGCTATCTGAGAGATCGGACATCAAGGCTCTTCAGTTTAGACTTGCACCCTTGCCCTTTACACACTGAAATTTTCAGGGGGGGTTTTGTGTTGCAGGCCAGATATGAATAAAACATGAAATATATTGGGTTTATGCTGTCTCTCAAAATCATGAAAGTAAATGTAAAAAAGTATGATTTTTTTTGCTTCAGTTTCCTTAGCATCCTAACTTGTTCTGATTTGGGTTCTATATTACATTTTATTTCAAACTGTCCATTTAAGAGCCATATATATTACTTGACTGAAGACATGGATTTCAAAGTCACTATTGATACATTGCATTGTAAAAAAAGTATCCAGTGGTTGTATGTGAATGCTACATTTAGTAGTAGAAACTCAAGACAAGGTCTCTCAATAGAATACTCCTGTGCAGGGTTCCAAAAGTGTGATAGACCATAGGATGTGGCATTGAGATCATACCCGTTCACCCTCTCACTTGCTCGTGTAGATGTTCTGTGTCTGAAAGCCACTCCTGACATGCGGTGCACCCTGAGACGAACATGATGGATGCATTCTGTCTCTGAAAACAGCACCCGTTCTGTTAATCTGTCAGCAGAGAATTTGTTGAAGTAAGAAAAGTAGGACGAATGAGGTATGAAGATGTGAACTGGCTTTATGCTTCCTGTATTGTCAACCAGCAATAGGACATAACAGGACTCCTGCTGATATAACATAAATTTGATCATGGTGTAAAGGTATATGTGTAACGCTGGACGCCGGGGTAACACGGCGAGAGCGTGGAAAGAATAACACAAACGGGAGTGGACCAAAACGCAAGCAGGTTTAATGACAACAGAAAACGAGGAATAACGGATAACAGAAAACACCACCGAATATGAGGTAGAGATAAGGGTGAGGAGATTAGATAACTGGAAGGTAAGGTAGCGAGGATAAAGGAGATAGCCGGTAGACGCAATGGGACCTGTAGAGAGGATATGAAGGCATAGAAACATGGAACAATACATACACACACAAAAACCGATGAAGAAGAAAGGTGGAGGAGCAGGATATATAGAGGAAGAGGATGGGTGGCGGGAGCGCCACCCCAGGCCATGTGGAGAAAGTGAAAGAAGATCGGAGAAGAAGCTAGAAGGGGAGGAGCCCTGGGTGACGGCTGTCCAACGAGATCCCGGATGTGATCTTATCGTGATAGAGCCCCCCATCCACCCCTCTAGGCGCGACTTCGAAGCGCCAAGACGCCCCCACAAAAGTCAAGGGCGGAGACAAGAAAGAAAGAGCGCATAACAAAAAAGGAAAAACAACTCAGTACATAATAATAAAACTAAAACAGGACATAGAGCAGAACATAATGTAAATGAATGCTGAGGTCACAAAAGATGTCTACCACAAACCCTGTAGCCAGAGAAGTCCAACTGGGCCAGTGAATAACAGTTTCGGGAGGGACTGCCGTCTTGGACACGGCATCGGCCACAACGTGATGGACAGGGGCTGTCACTGGGACTGGAGCAGTCCGTGCATCCAAGAGTGGGGTGAACGTGATGACTGGAGCTGGTAGGTCTACTGCCGGAGAGGCAGGGCGAGATGTAGCCTCAGCAGGTGCCGGGACGACAATCAAAGCCGGGACCAGGAGGCGCTCACACTCCGGTACCGGAACGATGTTGGCAGGCATGACATTGACCATGGACGGAGGTACCATGGGGGGGTAAGGTGGGTGGGGGGTGGGAGAAGGCCTCTGGACTGGGAGGTACCAGAATCGGGGCCTGGGAATACCACCACCGGTGCTGAAGCCACCGCGGTCCGATACAACATGGTATCCAGGGTCCTGTCCATGCGCTCCAGGACATGCAGGATGTAAAGTGAGGTCTCCTGCATGTCGTTGAGCACATACTCAAAATGGTGAGCATCAAACACAGGCTGCGCCATGGTGGTAGCCAGAGGTGGTCCTAAGAGGCCGGTTTTTCTGCTGGGTAACGCAAGAGCGTGGAAAGAATAACACAAACGGGGGCGGATGTAGACGCAAGCGGGTTTAATGACGAGGAATAACAGATAACAGAATCACCACCGAATACGCGGTTGCAAAAAGCGGACAAACCATGCAGATGAGGAAGAAATAAGGGTGAGGAGATCAGATAACTGGAAGGTAAGCTAGCGAGGATGAAGGAGATAGCCGGCAGACGCGATGGTAATCTGATTTTCACACCAGTCCTTATGGTAGATGTACAGAACCCAATTATACAAATATTATACTGGTCACTTATTTATTGAGAACTGTATACAAAATAATAGAATATTGTGAAAGAATATATGTGATAGATAGAAAACTATGTGAACCTCTAGGATTAGAAAATACTTTTAAATTAAAATTATAGTAAGATTTAATGTGATGACAATGAGTGAGTTGATGCCCTGTAGTATTTAAGGAACATACTGTAGCTCTATCAGAGTCTGACCTTCACAACATATTTGTGAAATTGTCATGGCAAAAAAATTGAGGATCTCAGAAACAGACTATTTGATTAACAAATATCACCCCAAGAAAAAGGCTTTTACATTTCTTAATGTTCTTAATGGTTCAGCAAACTCTGTGGATTTTGAAAAGCAGGTATTGGATTATGGATCAGACAGTCCAGGGTTCAAATACTGCCTCTGCCCAACTGCCAGTTTTGGGTTCTTAAGCAAGGCCTTTATCTCACAATTGTTTGAATCATAAGACCGCATAACTTTTAAGTTGCTCTGAATAAGAATACCTGCCAAATGCTGTTCAAGTAAAGGAAAATTCGAAACCTACTGGGCAGTAGCCAAAAGCCTTAATCACTTAGGAATCCCTAACCCTTTTTAAGCAATCAGGGGAATTTACAGTGACATCAAGATTACTGTATATGTGACATATAACAGAACTCAGATAAGCGCCAAATTAGTGTCAGAAAAAATAATTACTGAGTACCTTGAAGAAGTGTTGCTGTAGTGAGGGATATAAAGAAAATACAGCCAGGGTACTTTAATTATGTTGAGGTATCTGGGGTATCTGTTTCAGGTACTTCATAATGTTTCCGCTCTCAGCCTTTTCTATTCAAACTCTTCATTAACATTAATCTGGTTGAGTTGTATGTGTTTAATCAGTGTGTGGTATTGTCATAGTATTTAAGAAAAGTTTGACATTTGTCACGTTTGGTTTTCATGATCTCTAAACTCTAAACCCTTCCTTCAGTTTTGTTTTCAAGGTTCCCATTCTGTTTGCATCAGTATATTTATATGTTGGAACAAGTTTTATTTAGAGAAAAGGGTCAAATAGAAAGCGTCAGTACTTCAGTTATGACTCACCGTCTCTAGTTTCTGCACATTTGCAGTGGTAGCAATCTGATATGTTTACATACTCTGTTTATCTATTACTGGTGTTTATCTGCTTCCTCTAAATCAGATCAGTTTAACCCTGTTTTCTGATACCATGTTTGATGCTTACATGACCACGTTGTTAGATAATTAAAAGGATTAAATTCATTTAGGTTAAACCCTAGAAATCAGCTATATTCAAATTTGAATGATGTTTGAAAAATGTCTGTGTCATAAATGTATTGTACAAGTACATACAAAGTGCAAAGTTGATTTTCTTAACACATAAGCCACAACATCTGCAGAAAACAAACTTATATGACATATTATTGCAAATTTTAACGAATCAATAACAAGTCATTCAGGTTCAGACACAGTATGACCTTGATGGTACCAAGTGTTTCAACCCTGAAATGTAGAGCATTGTACAGTGTGGTACTCTTCTGAGGGTCTAAATTAGTTGTACATTCAGAACATAGTATGTGATTGCATATTGAAATTAAAATATTTTAAAAGTTTAAAGCTAAACAAAATAAACTACTTTTTAGCACAGTTTCTCCAAATTGCGACATTGGGTGTCTGGGCATACACAGTGGATGCCATGGGTGTCACTGGAAAAGATGTCTCAAAGCTAGGATATGTATTTTTACTGCATTAATGCTGCCATCAGAGCATATTGTATTTTCTGTATTAATGCCATTACAGAATTGTAAATTACCTTTACTAATGTATTGATGCAGCCCCATACCATGACAAACGCTGTCTTTTGTACTTGTCGCTGAAAATGAATACGCCTGGATAATCAAGTCTTCTTGTCTGTGGTCTGGAGCATATGGCATAGTTTTAAAAAAAGAAAAGACCTGGAATACTGATTCATCCGACCACAATACCTGTTTTCATGGTGTGATGGTCCATCTAGACATGTGGCTTCTTTTTGCACAGTAAAGATCTGCAACCCCTGCAAAGTTATTGTGATTAACTGCTCCCAGTGAATTCTGGGATCCAGATAACTATGCTTATTCTGATATCATCTATTTATCTCTGTGATCTACTCTGTAGTTAAGAATTCTTCCACCTACATCACAAATGCCAATATCTTTCCCATGCTTTCATTTTTAGTCATTTAGACTACTGTAACTCTTTCTTTCTAGCATCAACTCTTCTTCTGTTCACAAATTTAAGAGGGTCCAGAACTCCATTGCATGCCATCTCACCACTTGATTGAACATCTCCACTGGCTCCCTGTGACAGATTCCCTGTAAAATTAAAAATTCTTTATTCTACTTTATGTACTAGTGTTAAGAATTTCACACCTGTCTAATCTTCATTTTCCATACAAAACACTCTCAGGTCTTCTACAGCTGGGCTACTTCAAATTTATCCATCCAAACTCCAAGGTTTGGTGAATGAACACTCTCTAGATTTGACCCTCTACTCTGGAACACTGGTTAAACAATAGAATTCTCTAGAATTGATTTAAATCCAATCTTAAAATGTATTTCTTCACACTTGCATATAATCTGCATCAACCCCAAAACTGTGCCTCTATTGGTCTTCTAGAATCTTTGGGTTTATGAAAAGAGTCATATATAAATAAACTTAAAGTAAACTAAAAATATTTGACATACAGTTGACTGATGCTGACAGTAAGGCACTAAACCATGATACCAGTATATCTTCACACCCTCATTTATGATGAGCTTTCGTTTTGGATTCTTTCAAAATTCTACAGCCAATCCAATGAGTACAGTAATGACAATAAGAATCCACCCTTCTTACATTTCTTAACTTTAGAACGGACAGACAAACAAAATAATGACTCCTTTCCAAGAACGAGCATGTCGATCATGTCTAAGGATGTTCTGAAAGCAAGCCGTTGACCTTATGTGCTCTTTGCATGAATGTAGAAGATCTCAATGCCACGTAATTCAGACCACACTCTTCAAAGTGTTCTTTCACACAGCCCATATAAAGCTTTTGTTGCACTGAATGTTGCATATACACACGTTGCAGGACACCCTTTTATTACTTATGCACTGCATCAATAGTGAATGAAATTAATCTAGATGTGTAGAATGAAGAATTGGACAAAGGCAGTAGTCGAGTAGAAAGACATTGAATTCAAGGTCTGTGGATGCATTTAGGCGATGTATGTAGCTTCACATATAATGCACATGGTCATACATGTAGCTTGTACGCAGTCTCTGCCGCGTTCCAACAGATCATTATTTGTTTTGTGCTTGGCTGTCACTGGGTTGAACTGGGCGAGGCAGGATTGGATTTTAGATTGGTTGATTGGGGGGGGGGGGGGGGGGGTTAGGGTTAGGGTTAGGGTTAAAAAAAATGATACTGTTAAGTGCTATTTCTTTTGGGTTTAAGTAAAACATTTATGATCTGCCCACCCTGAAATGTCAAAATTTACATGCACTTATACTGTTTTTGTATTGTATAAAGTATTGTGGAAAAGTGCATTTATATTTTCAATTGATATTCTGCTTAAACTGTAGTCCAGTTTCTCTACATACTTTGTTTATTCCCTTTATTGTGTTTAATCTTTACTGCTCAGGACCACCACAGATCAGGTACTGTTTGGGCAATTTATTATTCTCAGCACTGCAGTGACACTGATGTTGTGATGGTTTGTTAGTGTATGATGAGCTGGTACAACTGGGTAAGACACAACAGTGCTGCTGGAATTTTAGTTGGTTACCACTCTCAGTTAGGTATTTGTCTCAGGGCAACCAAAACAAAGCAGTGAAGCATTTAGAATTAAATAATGTTTATGATTTTAATTTGATAATTTATTCATGAAATATATATAAAAAAGCTCCCTGAATGTTGAAGAAGGAAACCTTGGGAGGACCAAGACTCTTTTGGGCCACACCACAGTGCAGTAACTGCCTTCATCATTCAGTTATGTTTACGTTGTCATTGATTGTAGTGTTCACTATGCAATTCAATTTTGAAGTGAACAAATTAATATTTCATGAATTTGCATTTTATACAGGATGTTGTTGGACTGCATAAAACCAGCACACAAGTAGGGTCTGGGAGGGTTTTGGTAAATGCTAGATGCTAAATTTAAAATTGTCCCTAAGTATGAGGTTATGACATATTTAGGGTTATTAACATTTTTAGGAAACCACTGCAGAGTATGAAGTCCAGGAAAGAAAGTATATGCATGGTCACCCTAATTTCACTTTTGACAAGATGCTATTTAATTCTACCCAGTTTGATTGTAATATTTATTATTTACAGGTCTATTGATAAAGAAATTCATTGTACAGCCAGTCATGAAAATCACAGAATTCGACCAAAGTTTAATGTGAATCTGACATAATGCAACATATCTGTTGAAATCAGTCTAAAACCTGTTAAAGCAAGGAGTTTTATAAACACAAGTAATGCTGCAGTTTATAACTTTGCTCAAAATAATTTTTATGTATAAAAACTGTAGTCAGTCCAACAAACATTTGGTTGCTCAAGTTTTTACAAGGAGTTATATGCTAATGAGGCTAGCAAACGAGGAACTGCTTAACATTGTTTAAATAGCATTTCTTAATCTACCTCAGCTGGTAAGTGTCCAACTTTCCAACTTGGTTGAACCTGTTTGACAAAAGACCTGTTACCTTTTTTCTAGGTTGACCTCAATTTAAATTGTGACTTAATTAAACTACCCTTTGATAATCCTTTTTGTTTAAAATCCTCCATTTAATAGAGTGAATGTGATTTTTACTGCAAACCTGGGGCAACGAATAAACTAATTAATAACCATTCATCAGCCATAACACTGACTTTTGCTATTAGCAGAATCTTGTATTTTCATATTTAGCATGTCACGATGTAAATTGATTCATATTTAAAACAGGACAAATATATAAAAGCACACACCCATACTTGGTGTTAGATGCCTTTTTTAAAGTTCTTTCCCTCCTGTTTTGTGACAGTATTTACTGGAGAGCTTTTTCAGCTCTTTTCGCTTGTTTAGATGATAAAAAGCCAAGCATTAATGCAGGTTGCACACGAGAAATTGTTAGGTCTCTTTTTTGCCTCCTCCATTGTGCTGTCACCTTATCTTTGGATCAAACACTCTCGTCGGCCGTGCTTATTTACATTTTAAAAATCTGCATTTTTCATATAGATCTGTCTGCCACTGGTTTTAATATCGGCGACGTTTCCCACGACACCTTTTGTTTTATTATGCGTTATGAATTTCTTCTTCTCTCCCTTCATCTTGCCAAATCCCCAACCCCACATGGAGGCTTATGAGGCCGAGTGTTTTATCAAGAGGGGAGAGATTTATCATTTCAATCTCATTTCAATAAATAAAATAATCTCTCTTCTCTTAGAATTGACAGCCACTAATGCTATTTTGTCATCATCACCAGACCGAGATGGTGGGATCCACTTCACTTCCATCACAGGGGTCACGAGGGCAGGACTTGGGATTTGGCCCTTTAAAGGACCACATAAAAGGTGGAGAATGTCGCTGGAGATAACAATGAACTTGTGATCTTTACATGCTTTAGATTGCTACCTTTTGCCACAAAAAAATGAACCAATGTGTCACATGGCCAGAATGCCCAGCATCTTTTATTTTAATTGCTCTTCTCTTTCCTTCGATTTGTACGTTTTGTTCATTTCTTTCCCCCACCCGGAGCGAACAGAGGGAGAAGCAGGCAAGAGCTGACAGGAAAACAATTGCGTTTCAAATTGAAGTCCCAGCAGAGGATGTTCAGTTCCTTAACCTGACATCCGTTTTCGCATGTGCCCCACATGAGAAAAAAAAGATGGCTCTGAAGAAGAAAAAAGAAAAAAGAGGGGCCGTCCTTTTTGAATATGTGTGTTTTCTGTTTATCATTAGCTGACTGGGTGCTTCATCATCCTGTGAGAAATCCCTATCTGCCGAACATAAGGCAGCGAGACAGCGGGGAATCAATCTTTTGTGCTTGGGCAGATAAACACAGGACGCAATCAGAGGGGAGACGGAGGCATGAAGCCGGGCGCAGGACTCACGCCGCTGGTGATGGATGGCGGAAGTAAAAGTGTCAGGATGGCATTATGCAAATAGGGGAGGCATCCGAGCATCGCCCTGGTGATTATGGGAGATGGGGAAGGCAGCCTGTGGTCCCCCTGGCATCACTTCTGCCCGCCTTCCCCCCTCCTCTCCTGTTTTATTGGCTTTGGTTTTTCCTCTGTCTGACTCGCTGAATTGTTGTGTCCCTGCAGGACGTCCTGAGGGACAAGTGAAGACACTAAACCAAAGGGGTCCACCTGAGTCTCTGCAGTCATTCAATGACATGGGACAATGGAGCTAAAATCAAAGGTTGGTATTTACCTGTGAATTTTCATACTTCACGGATCACATTTGTTTCCAGCTTGGTATGGTTTATTCACACCTACTATACAGGGATACAGAAGAAATAAGCTACAGGACCATCTTATCACTCACTTTTCATACTCATGTAATACAATTCAGGTTTGAAAGAGCTATAAGCGGTAACTAGCTCTTAGCTATTAGTCCATGTCAGGCCACAGGCATGCACAAGAACATTTTGAAGACACCAGTTGTGGAGACACTGACATGTATTTGGAATGTGGGAGGAAATCATAGTACAGAGTTTTCCAAACTTAGCAGTTACACACCTTCAGTCCAGTTACCGCCTTAAATATCCATTCTCAAATGTGATTGTATTTGAAAACTAAAAGTATTTACAGTACTGTACCAAAGTAGCCATTAGATTAGAAGTATACCATTGTTATAGTAAAGGCATAATAGTCATATACAGCAAAAATGCATCAAATGTATTTGTTGTATTAAAAAACAAAGCAAAAAAATCTATAAAACAGCCCCTTACGCTTCAGCAAGAACAGCATCCTGGAGCTTCATTGGGATGCAAAATTGCCCTTTTTACAATCCAAATAAGCTTGATCAGAAATGGTCTTTTTGAAAGGGTAGCATTCAAGAAACCACTTTATTTTTCAGAGGAACAGGGTGAAAAGGTTAAGATATGCTAAAGCTCACAAAGACTGGAATGAAGATCAATGGGGAATGGGGAGTTTTATGGAGTGACAAATCCAAGTTTAATATTTTTTATCCAATTATCAACAACAAATCTAAGACTTTTGTGCTGTACTGTATAACATTACAGTTTGTATCTTTAATACTGGCAGTACTACATTAACAGCTATTTTATAAATTCATAACGTTATATAGTTTAGGCAATTATTAAGTATCTATATGCTTGCAATATTTAAAAGTTTGTGTAGTAGTTACACTTGTAAAGGATGTTCATATTTTTTAAATATTCAATTTAATACACATAGAGTTTTCTACGAAAAATGTTATTAAACTTTAGCTCCAGTTCCAGCCAGGATTTCTTAGAGCCAGTCCCAGTAAGACTCTGAACTAGGCTATCTATACTATAGTCACAAAAGTCCCACTGGACTACAACACTTAACCCACTGAACCAGGTTTGTTCTTGTGACTAAAGTTTCTCATATCCAGTCTTGGTAACTCGGTGAACCAGGATTCTTCAGCTCTATTCCTGGTAACAAATTAGATAAGCCTTTCTCAGTCCCTGTGCTGATAGTCCTAGTCCCACTGAACCAGGTATTTTGAGCTCCAGTAACCCACTGGATCAGAGTTTCTCAGTTTGATTCCCAATGACTCACTGGACAAGGGTTTCTAAACTACAGTTCTAGCGATCCACTTCACTAAGGTTTTGAAACATTGTTGACCAACTGAACCCAGTTTCTAAAATAAAGTCCTTCTGACCAACTGGAACAGGGTTTCTCATACCCAGTCCTGGTGACCCACTCAACCAAGGTTTTTCAGCTTCAGTCCCAGTGACCCATTAGGCAAGACTTTTCAGCCACGGTCCTGATAGTCCTAGTATTCAAGTTGACTGTGGTTTCTCAGCTTTCTCAGTAGCGACAAACTGTACTAGATTTTCTTAGCTCGGGTGGCCCGCCTCTTGTGAAGCTTGAGACCCTTGGGTTTTGAGTGTAGTCACTGCTGCTTGGAATGGTTTGGAGATGACCCTCCATCCACTAATGAAGGCATAATGCTCACAAATATTATTCATTATGAAATACCCTCTAATTTTGTGAGCAGTGTATTAAAACAGGGCATCAAAATATTTCAGACGGGACTGTAAAGACTTTTACTTTTTTATTCATTTTATACATTTATTGGCATGTCTGTATTGATCCATGTAAAGTAGAGCCATATAAAGTGGAGTAAATGCATAGAAAGAAACTAAAATAGCAAACTAAGGATAGAGGAAAAGATCCTTAAAGGCAGAATTCTGATCAGTTCTGACATAAGAGGCTTATTAGGAGAGTGAGCAGTTTTAGCAGAATATCATCATGCCCTCATTATTCTGTTTGAGGGAGGGCTTTCTTTCAGCTGCAAAACTGCAAATAATTAATGACCCTGTGGAGGATGAAAACCATCATGTATAATAGTTTGTCCATTAGCACTGGACAACCTTTGACGGCGGTCTCCTGTGGTGCTATTTCCCAGAGACAAGCTGGAGCTGCCAGTCCTGCCGTGTCTAACTTTGGCACTCTCCATAAAGTGCAGACAATACCACTCTGTTTCGGCAGATTGGATCCATTTGCATCGGACAACTCCTCTGCATATAGATTGATGGGTTTAATCAGCGAATCAGGGAGAGCGCTCACCCATCAATCATTGTCAGCCTCGCCTTTTATTTGAGGCCTGTGCTTTCTCTGCACCGGCTCATCATCGACAGTGGGTTCAAATCCAGGACCTAAACCTGAGATGAACACTGCAGAACCTCTGATTGTCAAGATTTTACTAGGCAGGGTTAATCACAAAAGGAGAAATCAACAGGATATGAGAGTGTTTAACATGGTAAATGACATTATTAACACTGGAAAAATAATCAGTGTGACTTATACAGCTCTGTGCTAATAAATGAAAATGTTTGAAATTAATATTTTAAAAGTATAAAAAAGATTTGTGGTGTATATGTATCTGCTATATCTGCTTGTTTCAGGTGCATTTCAAATTGTTCTGTGTTTCAGTCACAGCAGAGACAAGTTACTGAGTTATCACAACTTTCTTTACTTTCTCTATATGCTCCTTCACATTCCCTTTGATCTGCTGACTTTCACTTTCCTTCTGTTGCCCAAGCAATTATCCGAACAAAATACATCCATTTTTATCAGTGATCAATAATCTGGAATACTCATTTGTCTGACCATAATAATAATAATTTTTACGGTGTGATGTTCCATCCTAGATAACTCAGAGCCCCCAGATCCCAACGATCATTCTTGTTTTGCACAGTAAAGTTTTAATTGCAATTTGTGAATGTAACTCTGTATTATAGAGCATAATAAAGTTTGATAAAGTAGTCCCTTTTGTATCCATTGATTTTACCTTATGAGACGACGATTAGCATGATGTTCTTGGCAGTAGCGATATGACGATACTTACTATATCTCCTATTACAATACAATAGGTTAAATGCAAATCTTAATAGTTACAGCATTGTGCAAACATATCCCATTAGAACTCTTCTCCAATTAAAAACAAAAGTGTTAAAAAAGTCTTTTGAAGCAGCTGAGCAAGACAAATGTCTTTCATTCGCACATGCGGGTGACACCGTGTTAATTGAGGTCTTGCGCAGACGTGCCATCCTTTGACACCACATATACAGGTGGAAGGTGTTAATTGAGACGTTGTGCCATTGTGTTAGGAAACAGGTGAGATGATCTGGACCTCTGGTGTCAAAGACAAAACTTTTACCTACGACGCCTGCGCTCGTACTTGAGCGCTAATACATCTCTGTTATCTCTGATGCTAATTGGTGCAAATTCAATTAAAAGGCAACACAATAGTTCAACAAAGTTGGACTCTGCAATTGTAATCCTGCCTCAACTTCTGAGGTGTTCATTTGCAATTTTAACAATTTGCTACTGTGTAGCATCTAGATGCCTTGCTATTCACATCCTTCAGGGTGCATTTAACTTTTAGCAGCATTTCAGTCCAAGACATCCAGTATCAGAAACACTATGAATGCTGTGAATGTGATATTTGTTTATTGTTTTTCGTCATTTCACTCCAGATTTTTGTTTTTGAATTTACTGAGAAGAGCCTAAATTACTAAGATAACAATGACATATTTCCTAGCTAAAAGCAAGGGACAATAATGGTAGCCTGCATTATTCATTATCCAGATTTTTATATGGTGAAAGGTCAAGATGATTCTGGCGAAAGTAGGCGTAATCTGAATTTCTCCTGTGCACCTGGGCAGCGTGATGGCTTGGTGGGTAGCACTGCTGCTTCACAGCAAGAAGGTTGTGGGTTCAATTCCTAGGTGGAGCAGCCTGGGTCCCTATTATGTGGAGCATGTCCTCCCCATGTCAGTGTGGGTTTACTCTGGTTTCTTCCCACATTCCAAAGACAAGTGTGTCTTCTTAATTTTTGTCTCTAAAGTGGAGACAACACCCTTAGTGTGTGTCTGTGTGTGTGCCCTACGATAGATTGGCACCCCGTCTAAGGTTGTTCTTGCCTTAGTGCCGAGCATTGCCAGGTGGCAACTCCATGATCCCATGTGGATTAAGCGGGAGATGATGGATGGATAGAAATCCCATACGTTGTTCTATATATAAAATATATATGGTGATCACTGAACAAGTAAATGAATGGACCATTTCAGATACACTCTTCTGAAATTTTCATCTACTTATTCCTGTGACAGGCTAAATGGTTTAGATAATGAATTAATCTAAAAACGTTGTAGTAAGGATAAGAATGAAATCCAGTATGTTAAATTATTGTTTCATTTACAGGTTGTAGCACTTTGTACATTATTTGAAGACTTCCCCTAACACTAAGGGAAACCGAGCGGCATGAGGGACATTTTAGTGTTCGGAAAATTCTAGATGAGAAAAAAAACCTCAAATGCTTATTATGTTAAAAGAAAGGTCATCTGGTCCCTATTACCAAAGCCACTGACTTTCTTGAAACATGATTAAACACAAAATGCAGCAGTAGGTATCAGTGATGGAGTAAGAAAATGGAGGGGCCCATTTCATTACCACATCTCTGAATCCGGACACTGGTGAGCAACTACTGCGTTTTATGACACTTTTATATTGGGTTTAAATAACTTCCTCCTTGAAGTCGCTTCGACAAGGGGAACGCAAGTCGGTAATAAAGAAATCCACAAAACTATTACTGGAGGAAGAAACTTTAATACTGGATATCTCTTAATGACAGCGTTCCAATTAGAGCGACTGCATTTTTCCCTCTAGCCGCGAGTCAAAAAACAAAACAAATAAAAGCGACCCGATTTAGAAAGCTTATTAGCCTTCCAGTCCCATAGCAATTAAAGCATTACAGCTCCAGAACTTCTGTGAGCCTCCGACGGAAAACATTGAGGTGGTCCTGACTTTAGTGGTGGTCTGATGGCGTGTGTATGTGCGTGTGTGTGTGTATTTTACAGCTTTAGTGTCCAATGCAAACACATTTACTGTAATTCACTAAGAGTTTTGCATGTTGATGTGGTAATAATGAAAAGATTGTTGTGTAAATGAGCCAGTCGGAGACTGACGAATTGAGCTTTAATACACTCGTACATTCTCTAAATGACAACATGTTTAAGGGATTGGCTCAGTGAAAAGGTTTCACTTAGCCCAAATGCACAATGCTTGTTGTCCAGCGGTTGCTTTAAGACTGATGTAAACAAAGAAGTAACTGTGTGACTTTCCCAGTTTTCAATGTGCATTAAGATTGGGTTTTGACAAATATAGTTTATTTAGAATGCATACGTTGAAAGGGACTTATTTATATTTTTTTGAAAGCTACATACAACCAACCTGCCCCTTATTCTTCCCATTAAGGAAACATTCAGTCAAACATAGTTTAATAAAGTAATGTGAAGTCCTGCAAGGATCTGGCAACCATACTAATAACAACTTGACACAATGCAACATCACACAAACAGTCACTTAGTTTGACCTCCCTCTTCATATTTTAAGCATATCTTGTTGACTTGGGATTTAAAAAATATTTGTCAGAATCTCCAAATTTTCCCACCACAAGTTACACTTGCTATGTTTTGTAGCTGTCTCCATGACTCAGTGGGCAGAACCACCAGCAGTGTCAGAGGGCCTGGGTTGAATACTGGGTGGGGCTTGCAATGTGAAGGTCGTGTGGTATGTTTGCAGAAAAGTCCCAGCCTCTGGTGGTGTTCTCATAGTGCCAGTCCCAAGGCTGGGTAAATGGATAGGGTTGCATAATGAAGGGCTTCTGGCATCAAAACCTGGGACAGTTGGAAACATGATCTGTTTTTTCTATGCCAATACAATATGATTTATAAGTACCTTTTTTGTTCCCACAGCATATAAACTAAAAAAACTCACTGAAAATGAATGAAATTTTCAACTGAAAATCCATTAATTTCAAAAAATTATCTTACATTCTATATTAGGCAGATTCTAGATATCCTGACCTCGGGCTTCACCTGTGTGGAGTTTGCATGTTCTCCCTGTGTCCATGTGAGTTTATTCCAGGTCCCGTCATCTCCCACAGTCCAAAGATATGACAGGTTAATTGGTTATTTTTTATTGGCCTAGTGTGTCTAGTATCAATGTAACGTTGCTACTATTGTGAGTAGGCATTGATGCTAATGTAAAATAAGTACAACAAATAAACCATTAATAAACCAATAAACGCAAGGCATAAGTGAAAGAGATTACAGGAGATAGTTGTACCAAACCCTAACCATTTAATATTATGTAATATTTAATAATATTTATTATGTTTATATATTAATATTTATATATTAAATATTAATATTTCTTACATTTCTTGTATATTACATTCTTTCAAAGTAAAGTTAAAATATTTATTTTTATGATGAGTTAAATCAAACATAAAATAGACACAGACTAGTCTTATGAGTGCAGAGACAAACAGTAAGACTGCACCCCTGTCCTTCATGACTGCATGGTGCATAGTTAGATTCTTTTATTTTTAAGTAAATATGTCTCGAAATGTCAGTGTTAATTAACATTATTTGATTTGATTTAAAATGTTATGATGTCTATAGCTATTCAAAGCCATGTTTATGCCATGCACTGGCTTAAGTAATGCTTAATTAATTACGTTACTTTTGCAGGGTGAGTCAAGCCACAGGACACTCTTTTAGGAACAAAAGGGAAAAATGAAATATATGAATATCATAGGAAGTAATGGGTGATGGGGCTTAACTTTTAGGCTATGTCTGGAACATGAAATCTAGGGTTAGGTCATAATGGCCATCTTGAAAGCTGCCATATTGGATCAAGGGAACCAATGGGAAGGTGGTCATGCAGCATATGAAAAAACAGAATTGTCTCAGAAATCAATGCAATGTTGCAATCAGATTTGCAATATCTCTTCAAAAGTTATCAACACAATAAATCTTTTGTTGTTCATCACAGGTAACTGAAGGTGGAATTGACTATTCTGATGTATCAGAAACACAGCTGCCAAATCATAGCAACAGGCTTCAACAACCGACACTGAGAAAGATCACCAATTTCACACAAGCACTGTTACATCACTCATACAGCTACCCCATAGCCAAATTCTGAGAAATCGGGACTGCAGATGACAAGTTACGTAGTGATCATCTTGAGATCTGTTAACAACCAAAAAACCTCAACAATGATTTTGGCAGCCTTTGCGGAATGTTTTAAATAAAAATAGTTTACACAAATTGGTGGAATTGTCTTTTTAAAAGCCATATTATGTTGAATAATATAATCTTAATTTCCTCATTTTGTTACATGTACTAACTGTTGTGTATATACTGTACACTTTTTTGCCAAACACAAGTAACACCCAAATGAGGTCAGATGATAAGGAAAGACACAGATGAGGAGCCACAAGGGGGGGACAGCACTACTCACACTCACTAAGAATACCTCTTCTTTTCTTTTACAGTCACACACTCAATCACGTTCATTTGTATCTTCTTACACACACCCAATACAAAGCATAAAATACATTTCCCTTACATGTTCATGCTTGAACATATAAATTCTACTAAATCATCTGATCAGACGATGGAGTTCCAGTCTCAGAATGTAGTACATTTTGTTATAAATCAATATTGGTAGATATGTCTGGTGTTTTATAATTACACAATGATATGCTATCAATAGTTAGCTCAGCCTCCGGGAGTGCAGTTAATGATGAAATGTAATGCAGATCACAGTTGGTCTCAGCATGTTAAGTTGGCAGGCGTCCAGACATGGGGCAGGTTCTCTCTTGTGCTGCACGGGGTAAAATACACTCTTTGAGACAAAGTCAAAACTATAGGCGGCTTGATCCGTTCTTTTTTTTCACTTTCTTTCTTTTGCTGACTGACCAAGCCAGTTTGAGAGCAGAAGCTGCGGTCTAGTGATTATCTCACGCTCTCTCACACATACTCGAGCTGCTGATTGGACTCGGAGCATAAATCATATATTCAGTCCCTGAAAGCAATATAATGAACTATATTTTGCAATACTTCATACCTGTGTGGTATCCTGTATGAGTGCAAATGGGCAGAGCAGTGATGAGGTGCCTCGGGCCGTCATTGTAATGATGTTCGTCGCAGACTAAAATGGCAGCATACACCCGTCGACTCATTAGGGAAATCAGGGAGGGCGCATCGTAATGACAAACACTTCACAGAATGTATTGTTCCTTCACGTCACATGCAATGTTATCATATTTTTCATGTGCTGTGGGCCCACTGACATAAAGGCGCAGGTGTGCCATCTCCCCCAGGTTCATTTGTGCCTGACTGGGTGCCGAGGTTAAAAGTGCCTGGTCAATCTTTTTGTCTATTGTGCACGAGGTGTTGACAGAGCGAACAGCCAGTGACAAATGCAAACATAAAGGGTGTCTGCTGCTTTAAATGTTTTTGGGTGACGGGGAGGGGGTTGTTTGGGTGTCCAGGGGCCATCATGGTGAAAATGGCTGTGCAGGAGCCTTTTTCCACTGCTGTGATAAAGGAGCCTTTGAGAGGCTTGAAGTTCAATGGTAGCAGCAGCATAGCAAAGAGAGGGAGCTAAGAGGGCAGGGGTTACTCCATCTATGCTGCATTAGGAACCCTCTTTCAGACACCCAATCCAGACACATTGCCAGTGGAGCCCCAGCTTTGCTGAATTTACTTATGCAGATGAATGAACTTAAGATGTTCCTTTACCGGGCTGTGCCATTCACACATTTGCAGTGAAAGTCATGCTACTCTAGGGTGTAACATACACTGCTCACAAAAATTAGGGAATATTTCAAAGTGACATATTCCCCAATTTTTGTGAGAAGTATAAAATAAATTCTAAGGTCTCCACTAGATTTGTTTTTTTAGAAATGGTAATAGAGGTCATAGGCAAGTAGTACCTGATTTGTAATTGGGATACATGCCAACAAATCGATTGTAAGTTAAATTTATTGTAAAATGAGGATTTTAATATTCACTGT
>JAUZST010000092.1:0-14532 GCA_034779995.1 Parotocinclus haroldoi | reverse complement strand
CCCCCCCCCCCCCCCCCCCCCCCCCCCCCCCCCCCCCCCCCCCCCCCACAGTGAAGTTTATTATCTTTCCCCTGTATTATATTGCTTATTTACTTTGCCCTTCTTTGTTAGTAGATATATAAGGTATAAGGTATATGTGGGTTTAATCATTCATTAATTTTACCCTAGAATGGTTTGGCATTATGTAATTAATTGTTAGGGGAAGACTATAAAAGGCTTTAGTCTTCCATGATAAGGATGAGAGTGAGTGTTTCAGTGATATGGTAGATCACTATATACTGCAGATGTGGTATCAGAGTGGATTGTAATGAGTATTAGCTTTGGGCCTTGTATGTTTTGTATATTACTTATTTTTCCTTTTTTGTTTTTTCTTTTTTTTGTTCTTCACTGAAAGCACTTATAAACACTGCGCTTAATGCGCTAGTTTGACAATCATATTCCTTGTGCCAAAATAGTCGCTTTGTGGAAAAGGTACCACAGTGCTGATGGTCACTACCTGCAAGTGTGACAATGGTCATGTAGCATCTCAAAGGAGACCAGAATTGTCTCAGAAATCGATTACCACAGTCAGGTTTGCAAGATCTCTTGTGGTTCAAAAGTTATCAACACAGACATTTCAGAACTTTTGTTATTCATCGTAGGTAACTGAACATGGAATCAATGATTCTTATGTCCTGGGAACACAGCTGCAGTATCATAGCAACAGACGTCAACAATTGACACCCAGATAGATCACCAATTTTACACAGCACTGTTACATCACCCATAGCCAAATTCTTAGAAATCGGGACTGTGGACGATAAGTCACATAGTGATCGTCTGAAGAACCTCTACCAACCAATAAACCTCAACACTGATTTTGGCAGCTTTTGTGAATAATCCAAGACGCAGCACACAACGTGACTTTGATAAACGTATCAAGTTCTGTACTTGGGCATTAGACCAACATCAACGGGATCTTCCCTTGCTCCAATATTGCGTCTTACAAGATGGTGGCCATGTTCCAGACCTAAAATATAGGTCCCCTTACCCACTTTTGATTCACCCTATACATACTTCGCCTTGTTATTGTTTTTTTTTTTTTTTTTGTAGAAATGTGGCACAACTTTTTAAAGAAACACAGCACATGTTATGTTTTGGATGCATTGAAAGTTGATTTATTCTGGTTAATGCCTGGTAATGCTGGATGGTCTGTTGAATTCTAAATGTCTTACTTGACCAACATAGCAGCATCCAGAACAACATATGCATGTTTTTTTTTCTCTCTCTCTTTAGCTGGGAAGTGTATTGCTGTGGTTTACTAAATAAAAGAACAATATTTATTCAATCAGCATAAGCTCTCCAAGAATTTTTTAAAGAAGTAAATTATAACAGAAAAATGAATATATGATATTATATTAATTCACTTAATAGTGGGTTTGTGGTGGTCTAGTGGTTAAGGTACTAGACTATTGATCAGAACGGCAAAAGTTCAAATTCCACCTCTGCCACAGTTGGGTCTTTGACCAAGGCCCTTAACTCACAATAGATTCGATTGTAAGACTATATGTGGTCTGGGCGTCTACTAAATAATGTAGTTTCTCAAACTTTCACTGTTATAACACTTTTCTCAGCGACAATAAATCTATTCTATTCTATTCTATTCTATTCTATTCTATTCTATTCTATTCTATTCTAGCTATCTCCTAACCACTAGCTAACCTGTTAGCCTATGCTGCTTCACATGTGACCGAAATGTAGTGAAACAGTGGATTTATAATAAAGGGGGAAAACACATTTTTGTAGGTTTGTAAAAAATACAGATATATGTTTCTATGTTAAAACTATAACATACACACACTTCCAAAGGTGCGAAGGTGCAGAGAAAGTCTTTGTTTTAAATAATAATAATAATAAATAATACATACTACTAATAATAATAAATAAATAAATAAATAATAAATAAAAAGAATAACACATTTATTCCTAGAATCAAAATGCCAATATCCAAGAGAATATATTATAATGTTATAATGCATTATATTGTTTTAAACAATACCATAATTTTAGAATTATAATACTGTCATGGTCTAAAATTTTCCTTTTTAGAGTAATGATCTAAGATTTCACGAAGGTATCCTGCCAATCTTCAGGAATTAAATAAAGGTATTTAGTGTTCTCTAATCTGTTTTGTTCTCTAAAACAGTATAGACCAGTATTAATTCCAAGTTTATCATTCTAGTCTGATGTTAGCTTAATGTGGGTTAAAGCTGGTTTTATCCTGGCCAGATTCTGTCTTTATGCTGATCTCACGTTGATGCTGGATAGTGTTGGTCTTATGCTGGTTTTATGGTGCCTTATGTTGGCCTGATGCTGATTAATACTGACCTGATCACTGGTCTCATGTCAGTCAGCATGGCCAATCTGGTGATGGTGGTTAGCTCATGCTGGTCTTGCTGGTTAAGCAATATGTAAACTTATGTAAGCTTAATATATATTTCTAAGCAGATACATATTAATGATCAAGCAGGGAAAAACAAAGTAATTACGTTTACCTGGTCAGGTACCTCTGGCACTTATCCTTGCTGAACACATGATGCAGATGTAAGAGGGCAATTCATCTCTGGACCATGAAAGCCCTACTTCCATAAGAGTTAATATTACCTGGATGTGATGCCTGACCTAGCCTGCAGGCACCATCGGGACTGTAACCTGGGTCACCGCTGTCAAACACCACTGCATCTCTCAAAAACATGAAAACATAATTATTTATCATAACCAATAAGATGCTAGATTTATAATTCATTGCAATCTTGAGCATGAAGCAATCAATCAATTAATAAATGATGACTATGATTTTGGAATGACATATCTAGGGTTAGATTGGTTTTACATGCACGAAAAATTAATGTGTGCGGAAAATATTTAAAACAAAAAAAAGCCCAAATGATTCAGTGTGTTGAAGCAGCTGTGAAGAGACTGAGTACTGGATGTTACAGTTGATTAAACATTATACTTTATGCATGTTACAGTTTATCTCAGTACTCTCAGCACTGCACTATACCATAGTCCACTATACCATAATATACGATATTATACTATACTGTACTGTACTACACCATACTGTACCATACTAAACTGTACTGCACTATACCATATTATCCTATACTATACTATACTATACTGCAACCTCCAAAATCATTAACACCTTAATAATAACAACTTTTCTTTTTTACTCACCTAACCACACTGGTGTGAAGTGAATTAACTGATTATAATCATAATTAAATTTGCAGCATATTAACAATACCCCTGGGTTGTCCATCCACAATTAAGTTGATGTTCAAGGACTGGCCTTGGCAAACAGTCACATTTCTTATATAATACCATGGAGGCTTTGAAGTATTGCTGAAGGCAGTCTTGTGATTGGGCCATTCCCATGTGAGTAAAACATGCATACTAATTGGAGGCTTCATCAATAGCAGACAATGCAGAATTTAAGTACACACGCCAGAACAGTGGGCCGTATAAATGAAATAAAAATGTTTTTCAGTTTGACTCACATACAAATACACACCTCTCAAAAAAGTTGGGACGGGGCAATAAGAGGCTGGAAAAGTTAAAGGTACAAAAAAAGGAACAGCTGGAGGACCAAATTACAACTCATTAAGTCAATTGGCAACAGGTCATTAACATGACGGTATAAAAAGAGCATCTTGGAGTGGCAGCGGCTCTCAGAAGTAAAGATGGGAAGAGGATCACCACTCCACCTAATTCTATGCCAACAAATAGTGGAGCGATATCAGAAAGAAGTTCGACATTGTAAAATTGCAAAGAGTTTGAATATATCATCATCTACAATGCATAATATCATACAAAGATTCAGAGAAGAAGATTTTGGAATAATCTCTGTGCGTAAGGGTCAAGACCGGAAAACCACACCGAGTGCCGTGATCTTAGAAACACATCTGCAAGGACACCATCAATGCTGAAAGGTATATCCAGGTTCTAGAGCAACAGATGCTCCCATCTCTTTTAAGGAAGGCCGTGCATTTTCCAACATGACAATGCCAAACCACATACTGCATCGATTATAGGATCATGGCTGCGTAGAAGGGTCCAGGTACTGAACTGACCAGTCTGCAGTCCAGATTTTTTACCCATAGAAAACATTTGGCATATCATAAAATGGAAAGTACAACCAAAAAGACAGTTGACCAACTAAAATCTTACATTAGACAAGAATGGGTTAACATTCCTATCTCTCATGAGAGATTTGTAAGTTACTTTGTTTCTACACTTATTGTCCATATGATCAGTTGCAATTCCCATATAAAAGTACTTTGTAGTTCTACAATTACAGACTGTAGTTGATCTGTTTATCTATATATCCCTCTTCCAGTTCCCATACTCCTTTACTCTGTTCTCTAATGATCATGACCCCCCACAGGACAAGCATAAATCAGGTCCTATTTGGGTGGTGGATTATTCTCAATACTGCAGTGACACTAACGTTTTGGTGGCGTGTAAGCGTATGCTGTACTGGTACGAGTGGATCAGATTCAGCAGTGCTGCTGGAGATGTAAACACTGTCTTCGCTCACTGTGCACTATATTAGTCACGTCTATCATATTGCTCCACCATGTATATGCAAAGTCACAGACAGTAGCTCGGCTGTTGTTGCATAGCTTGTGTTAGTCATCCTTCCTAGCAGGATGCTGCCAACAAGATTCTACTGGCTGGACATTTTTGGTATGTAGACCATATAAGCTTTAGCAGAATGCATGTATTACTTGCTATTAATTCAATAAACACAAAGACAGCAGCAATTTCAAGAATAATACTATTTTAATGCATGGTATTCATTTTATTTGATACTTTTATTACAAACAGTATGTGCAATGATTTTTCTTGTGTGCAGGCAAGTTATTAAACCACACATTTAAAATGTAACAAGTGATGAGTAAAGCCATATAAGAAAGTGTCCCACATCATTTAAAGCTCTGTTTCTTATAATATAAAAGTGCTCTATATGATATGTGGAATGTAGGGAATAGTGATTTAGGGTCCATTTTGAATTAAGCCCATAAGTATGACTGCCTACTAATTATCAGTGTTATAAGTTAATATTAACATGAGAATTGACGTGTAAATTTTGCCAGCCTATGTAAGTGTGCATGTGTGAAACTTGACATGATAATATTTGAATGTGGGTTAATTTTTTACTGTTATTAATCACATTTTTGCTACTTGTATAGCACCCAGATCAACTTAGTTCCGATGCTACCTTCTATGGCTTTGCTCTTTACTAGGTGACTGATTTTAATACATCGATAAATGAAATGTCACTGATGTTTAACTTCTTCTTCTTCTTCTTCTTCTTTTGGCTGCTGCCTTTAGGGGTCGCCACAGCGGATCATCTGCCTCCATCTTGCCCTATCCCCTGCCTCCTCTACTGTTACACCAACTGTCTCCATGTCCACCTTCACTGCATCCATAAACCTTCTCTGAGTTCTTCCTCTTCTCCTTCTGCCTGGCAGCTCTATCTCCAACATTCTTTGTCCAGTATATCCACTACTCCTCCTCAACACATGTCTGAACCATCTTAACCTGGCTGCTCTAGTTATGTCTCCAAACTGCTCTACCTTTACTGTCCCTCTGATCTGCTTATTTCTAATCTTGTCCATTCTTGTCAATCCCAAAGGAAAATCTCAGCATCTTCATCTCTGCCACCTTCAGCTCAACCTCCTGTATTTTAGACAGAGCCACGGTCTCCAAACCATACATCATAGCAGGTTTCACTACTGTCTTGTAAACCTTCCCCTTCACTATTGCTGCTATCCTTCTGTCACGCATCAGCCCTGACACCCGTCTCCACCCACTCCATCCTGCCTGCACTCTTCTTCACCTCTTTTCTGTACTGTCCATTTTTCTGGATGGTTGACCCAAGATATTTGAAGTCATCCACCTTTATGACCTCTACTCCTTGCATCTTCACCTTTCCACCAGCCTCCCTCTCATTCACACACAAGTATTCCGTCTTGTCTCTACTGACCTTCATTCCTCTCCTCTCCAGTGCACACCTCCACCTGTCCAGGTTCTCTTCCACCTGCTCTCTACACTCACCACAAATTGCAATGTCATCTGCAAACATCATGGTCCATGGAGCCTCCTGCCTGACCTCATCTGTCAACCTGTCCATCAACATTGCAAACAAGAAGGGGTTCAGAGCTGATCCCTGATGTAACCCTACCTTCACCTTGAAACCATTTGTCACTCCAACTGCACACCTCACCATTGTCTCATTGTCCTCATACATGTCCTGCACCACCCTCACATACTTTTCAGCCACACCTGACTTCCTCATACAGTACCACAATTCCTCTCTTGGCACCCTATCATACCCTTCTCTAGAACCACAAAGACACGATGCAGCTCCTTCTGATCTCACTGAAGCTTAACTAAATGAATGAATACTAGATAACTTTTCATGCAGATGTTCTGGTAATCTGCTGTATTCTTTTATGCAGTGCTACCTCAGTACTCATCGTTAATTCGCTCCAGAAGTCAGGTATAGTGCAGAAAACAGCAAGTACTGAGATATTTTTTCTAAAAAAAAAACCTAATTGAATATAACTGAATTAATCTGTTCCAGACTTCTTGATAATCATCACTGTGTGCAATAATGGCAATGTATCTTCTACTTATACACTCTATACAGAGTGTCTAATAAGTTATGTCACCCACATGTCAAACTGAATCAATGTAATTTGGATAAAACTTGGGCTCTTTGTGCTTAATGTAAATCTAAAAACAGCCATGTACTTGAGGATGAGGAGTAAGGAATTTTTTAAGTGAAACCTTGTAGACGCAATGTATACACAACAAAAATAAGACCAATAAACAAATGAAATACAAGCGTTGTTGTTTATTATGAGTTCATTAAGCATTATTCTGGTTTTCACTGTGTTCCTTGGCTGTTGGATATTTGACTAACCTTCTTGGGAACAATAGTGACTTCAAAAAACAAGTTTTCTTGTTAATATTTGCTGAGAACCAAAAGTACAGCCCAAGAAAGGCTTTGTGGACACATTAGTATTTAATGTTTTTTATATATAAGCCAATCGGCCACAACATTAACATGTTTAATGTTCATTTTAACATTAAAACCACTGACAGTAATGGGTCCCTGGCATTTATTGCTTTGACACTTACTATCTTCCTAAAACAAACATGTTGCACACCATGTGCACCTTTTCGAAGCAAATTTATTCCTTAGTAGCAGTGACCTCGGGATAATGCGTCCTGCCACAATTCAGAAGTTGTCCAGGAATGGTTTGAGGGACATGGCAACGAGTGGAAGGTGTTGTTTTGTGGAGTCCAGGCCTCGACAGGTCAGAGCCTTGATGGAACGAGTAGGACCTACACAAAACTAAGCAGATGATTTTACTATCATGGCAGATTTAGTTGTCGCTGTTGTCGGTTTCATTCATCATCCCAGCATACTTACTTCCCCTGATGGTCAAAAGCATAACGTGTCCAAAATAGAACTTAAAGAAGGTCATGATTATAAGATACGCTGTCCTTTGGTGTTAACAAGGATTAAAGAAGGACATTCTGCCATTAATACCCTGCTGCTGCTGCTGAAGTACATAGGGCAAAGTAACAGCGAAATAGCATCAAAGCAATGTGCATTCATCCATGACCGAGATCAATGTGAGACGCTCTGAGTATACAGGCATTCTATATCTCACTTATGTTCAAGGCGTCAGCTTTAGTATACACTTGAACTCGAACAAGAATGATGGCTTCCCTGAACTTCTGCTTTGATTTCAGTTTAATGTTTACCCGCTGTCACACGTAAATGAATAGAAGACACTTATGGCTACTAGGCATTGACCTTAAAGGTGGTGCACATTATTTAAATTAATTACCTCATAAATAATACACATTATAGAAATTAATTACTTTGTGAAGAGCAAACATCTATTCAGAAAAGCTACTTTGTAGCCTCTTCAGTGGTATGTTCTTCAGAAGGCCTTTGTTTACATGAAAGTTGTTTCGAGCATTCACTTAAATGAAAATGTCCTAGAGATCTAAGAAGCATGAAATAACCCGCATGACACATATTTCTTTTCTATCAAAAACATTCTATTAACATGAATTCTTTTTTGACGCGTAGGAAGAATAGAACATATTTTTAGTAGGCGCTCATCAAAAAGGGCATGAGGGGAGAAATAAACAGATTGGAGAAGCAATTGACATTTCCCTAAAGCATGCAAGGGCTTATTTGCATCAGTTCACTGGCTCATGTTTTATTTATCTGTGATCACAACTGATCGTGAGGGAAATTCATCAATAAGGATGGCACCAGGGGGAGGGTGGGGAGCAGTGCCACGCTTCGAATCCACCCCCCTCCAAAATCATCTCGCCCCTGTACCTTTCCGCCCTGCGCTGAGGTGACAGATTTCTCCGTGGCAGCCATGCTTGGAGGAGCTCCATATGGCCAGGATCAAAGGTGTAGTTCAGTGCATGGTTCTGCTTGGTTGCCAGCCACTGCCATTAATTAGAAAACAAGATCAGAGGCGGTATTAAAATCCAATTAAGCTGGTATGAACAGATTGCCAAGTGATGTTCACTAATGTATTACTGAGCACCATGCAAATTTCAGCGCCCGAGTTGTGTACGCATGTTTGTGTGCGCACTCTCTGCTTATGGTCCTGCTCATCTTTATCTCCCACGCTACCTTCACAGCACCCGATGAAAATTGCCTTAGTGTTCACACTTGGATGGCTTGGTGTTACCTGGAGGGCGCCAAGGCCCTAAACAGGGCAGCCGATTTCTGCCAAGCAGCGCACAGCGGTGGGTTTGTGTAAACTCAGGCCTCCATGTGCAACAGAGAAGTTTAATTCGTGACGATGGGATCATTCAAACAACCTGAGTGAAGCGAGCACTTTAAATCAGCCTAATGAACCCGATTCCCTTGGACGCAGGACATCTGAACTGGGGGGGGGATAAGTGGCTCCAGCTGGTGGTCCACGACCAAACACCGCAACCGCAGATGAAGGCTTCACGGGTGGAAAAAATATGAAGCTACATAATACCAGGCTAATGAGTGTCAGGAAAGAGACCTCGAGTGTCAGGAAATTGCCCCGGTCCAGAAGACATGGCAACAAACACGAGTGATTAATCAGATTTTAGGAATGAAGAAAAAGACAATTTTCTTATTCACCATCATTTATGGTGAGACGTGAGATGGACTGCTGGGTAGGATTAGTAATTACGCATCTGAAATTCTTAAAATATATCCCTGAATAATGCGGGTACTCTACCAGAGCTCCTCTTAACCACTATATTTGAACAAACCTAATGAGGTTTTCTCCATATTTTCATAAAAGCAGTAGAACATGGAATCATTTTAGAGCTTTATAGTGGATCTGACAATGTTTAGTATACATCGTTAGGAGAATCAGAATCTTTACATTTACATTTAGGAATGCGCCTTCTAGATTTCCATTTTTTCCGTATGAAAGCTCAGCCCATACAGTCTTATACATTACTGTGTAAAAGTCTGAGGTCTTCATTAGATTAGATATTATTTAAGCAACAGTATAACACCCATACTGTAACTAATTCTTTCACATGGTTGTTTTATAAGAATACATCCAAGGAATACAGGAAATTTGTATGCAGCATTAAAAAATAATAAAAAAAAAGAACCCAGAAAAAAACACTACTATGGGCTACAGTGGCAAGTGTTTATGGGATGCCAAGCTAATACACTCTGAAATAGCTTGATGAAGAATGGTCTTTTTGGAAGGGTTTCAGTCCAGAAACGGTGGGTGAAAAGGCTAAAAAATATGCTAAAGCTCACATAGAATGGAATGAGGATCAGTGGAAAACAATGTTAGGGAGTGACAAATTGAAGTTTGGAATGTCTGATACATGTCTGAATTGTTAATAATATGTTATAAATGGCCATTATACCACTGCTAAAACAGCAAATGGGTTCTTGAGACTAGCACCATTCTGTATATGTGGTCAAATTTGTTGTCAAACAATTTTTAAAAAGATATTTTGAAAATGTAATTATTCAGTTTATTTTAATTTATATCACATTATTTTTTTTTACCTCGCTTATGGTGCACCATTGCTGTGTTCCATAACTCTATAAGCACTACCTGGCACATACATTGCTAGCACAGCTAAAAAAAATCCTCAGGAACCCATAACACAAGAAAACACAGAGATCTCATTAATAAGTCTGTAATGTCCTTTGGACAAAAGTGAGCTCAAATTAGACTGAAATTATACATTTGCTTTATTTTCTTCTTCGTACTTCGTACTTACTGTGAAGTAATGCCCATGCAAGACAATTAATTCATGGCTCTGCTCAATGTTTTACCTTGTAAATCATGTTCCTATTTAAAATTTTAATAGATGCCCATTAATGTACTTGTTTACATTTAAAATAGGCAAATCAATTTACCTTTAGTCCTTGTGACCTATTCCGCCACCTACTCTCCTGCGACCTTATCCAGGATTAAGTGAATAAGAAAGAAAGTTAAATGTCTTCATTGGGTCTCATCACCCAACCAATATTATAACAATCCCCGGGTCCACGTAGGTTTACTCCAGGATTTCCTCCTTCATTCCAAAGACATGTATTGGTTAGTTAGTCATGCTATACTGCCCCCAGTGTGAGTGTGTGACTAGTATCGTTATTAACATCTGCATGTTCTTCATGTGTCTGTGGGGGTTTACTTTGGGTACTCTGGTTTCCTCCTACAGTCCCACATTGTGTACTTACTTGTGTAAATATTTAAGCTTGTGTGTGCCTCTGAAATGGCCACGGACGTTAAATAAACCCAGTTAACAAACAAACCAGACTGCTCACAATATTGCCAAATTTTTGTAAACAGTATAAAGGTTTAATTTTCTAATACATGATATTCAGCTTGAAACAGTCAGTTATTGTAGCTTAGAAGTAACAGCTGGTAATAGCAGTTATTGATATCCTGGATTGAGACCCCAGTCTGAGCCTATAGCCAAACTCAAAAATAACTTCAGTAGCGGCTCATTTAATATCAAATGCATTTATGTCTCCAATTCTTGCAGTTCATGGGATGCAGATAAATTTGAAGTCTAAACAAGGTGGCATTCTAATACTTGGTAGGGGATGTTGTTGCAGTGTCAGGGGACATTTTTCCATCCAATTTTGTGTATTTGTAATGCCGTCCCACCTGGAAGGTACTGCTGGGACTCTTACCAAGAACACCACAGTAGTGGCCTTAAGATGATCTTCCATAAAAAACCCTGACTTGTTAAAAGTTCATTAAAATGTGCTGAAATGTGTGAGGTTTAAGTTTGGTTCATGCAGAGGTTGTAACTTAATTTGCATGTGCCCAAACACCAAAAAAATATGCAAAACATCAAAGCCACAATGGGCTTTTGCTTCAAGGTGTGTTGTGTCCTATATTGCATTTTCAGTTTTTCCAACTTGACAAAAATGAATCCAGACCCTAAATGAATGGCCAGAGGCAACAGTGGCAAGGAAAAAATCCCCAAGGAAGAAACTGTGTGATTTTACACACGAGTCTAGAGGCAAAATTAGCAGTCACACCCAAGAATGGCAATGAAAACCATCCTGTATTGCATACAGAAGCAACCTTGGAACAAACCAGAATGAACAGTGAACCCATCCTTCTCTGGGTGAGACCAGACAGCTTGATTATGATCTTAAGAGTCTCTGTCTAGTCAAATATAAATAAAATCAAGCAGTATTGTGTACAAGACATCAGATGTTCAATGTAGCATGTTATTAAAAGGTTAAAAAATAAAACAAGTTTATCTGAACCGGAACAGTTTACAGTCACTGAGGCAGATCTTAGAGAGTGGAAGTGTCTGGGTGCCCAGACGAGATGATTCACTGCAGCAGGTACTTATGTGCATGATCTGTGTCATATCTATCAACATCGCCCATTTTCAACACATCAAAATACGTCACAGAATGGATTGGAAAACATAATACATTACAAACAGGGTATGGGTGTTCTGTAGGGATTCATAAATGAAAGGCTAAAGACCTTCTGGTTTGTACAAGTGCTAAAGTGGAAAATGTGAAACTTAATTGATTCCAGAAGGTCGTTCAAAGTCATAATCAAATTTCACAAGAATTAAACGTAAATAGGATTAATCTCCCGATCCCCAAATTATGGTTTTAATATGCCTATATTCCAATTTAATTAATTAAAAGCATGAATAAAAAGGAATGTAATACAATGCATAAAATCAAAAAAGACATGACAGTAGTGAAATATAAGGACATAAGAAAAGTGAAACTTATTGTTTTGATGTCTTGAAACTTGATGTCTTCCCACTGGGACAGTGAGACCAAGACTGAGGGAATATCTGAAATCGCTCTGTATGCTGATACAATATAATTTCAAGTAATATAATATAATTTTATATAATATAATTTGATTATGAATGCTCCTTTTTGGTCTTTGTCTTTTGGGCTTTATGGTGATTGGCATACCATATTGGTGCTTTATCACCATTAATGATTGGCAGATTGCATCATTGAGTGTTTTATTTAGGGTGCCCTAAATAAAGTCAGAATTGGGGGGTTCATCCCAAGGTCCAAGGACATGCGTGTTAGGTTAATTGGTATCTCTAAAGTGGCCCTTAGTGTGTGCACTACAATGAACTTGTGACCCCATGTGGATTAAGTGGAAGAGAAGATAATGGATGGATGGATGGATGGAATAAAGTATTAAAATGACTATTGGCTATCATTGTATTTTTCAGGGGGTTACTTTTCAAGGAAGGAAAGAGTAAAGTAATGTCCATTACATTTTGAAAGAAGGACAGTAGTAACATTACTCCAACACTGTTTATGTAACCTATAAATAATACTTTAGTAAAAACTGGTAGGTGATGTGAACCACCCATGTGCAACCTCTGTGTTTGGGGTTATATGTTCTACTGTTAAACAGTTTTAAGGTTTTATACCTGTGGTTTATTAAACTTCTGTAAGCTTGTATAAAGTAATACACAGAAATGCAAATTTTCCAACCATGTTTTTTAGACACTGGCTGGTAGTCTGTTGTATTTAAGCAACCTTCCTGGTAGACAGTCATGCATTTACAGTGGTTTCCATCAACTTCTCCCCATGAAAGTCATATTACATTTATTTAATGTCTATGACATATTTATTCATTCCAAAATTGACTGAGTTGATAACATGGTTCAAGAATCTGTGTCACTCACTGCATATTTTGGCCAGGAACCACTACTTCTTTTTGACAAATCAAATCTCTACAGTTCTCACCAATAAATGTACATACAAATAACTGTGTGTGCTTTTTTATTTCTCATAAAAAGTAAAATGTCATAGATTATAAGAAATAGTTTATTAATTCTTAACTGGGGAAAATGCTTTAGGAAATGCACAAGGTAAAGAAAAAAGAAATAAGGAAATAAAAAGGAAAATAGTTAAAAAGGAGAAACAAGGCAAGAAAAAAGGAAAAAAGACAGAAAGGATAAAATACAAGAAATATATATTAAATACAAGCAGACAAAATCTATTAAAGGAAAATATGAAGTTGAAAGACTGGAGTTTTTCCTTGCCACTATCACCTTTGGGATTTTTTTGTAAAGAAACTATCACAGTGTTGAATGTGCTAAATCAAACATAAAGTAAAATTTACCATGGAACACCTCTGCAAATTTGGTAAGCCCAAATAAATCACTGATTGTTGGTTTGTGTCATTAAAATCATTTGCACTGATTTGGGTTATAGAAAAAAAATAATATAACCTGCAAGTACATATCCTAGAAACATCTTTTTGACACCTCATGATCTGGTTCATTTTTGTTTTCTTGCAAAAAACACAAGCAATTTAGACATTTACGATGCGGAGCGGTGGTGTTCAAATATTAGTGATAATATAAGTGAAAAAATGACCATATGTGACCAGGATAAGCTGTGTTAAAATACCTTTCACTATGAAATAGATTTCCATCACTCCAAACCAGGTTATTTATGGAGCATCTATAAAGTCCCACTTTAATAAATTTATTACTCACCAACTAACACACAGTCATGTTTTATCCATATTTCATCGATTAAATGTAAAACCCATGGGTGACAAGGCAAACATCAACACATATTAACAATGTTAAAGTGAGACTTACATTATAGACACCCGTTTTATTTATGATATATGAATGGATGATATACAACACTAATGGGGAATAAAACATGCACAGTTAAAAAAGTATTGTACAATATTGTGAGACTGCACAGCTACAGAACAGAGTGAGTACAGACTGAAAAAAAACATTTGAAAATGTACTATCAGTGTGAAGATGAGAAGCTATGTGCAGCGCAGAGACTTATCTCTGTCATAATTTCATTATTCACCCTCTCCCTCTGTGTCCATCTTTCTCCATATCACCCACTGATTTTCTCTCTCTCTCTCTCGCTCTCGCTCTCTCTCTCTCTCTCTCTCTCTCTCTCTCTCTCTCTCTCTCTCTCTCTCTCTCTCT
>JAUZST010000090.1:0-18259 GCA_034779995.1 Parotocinclus haroldoi | reverse complement strand
GGGGAGAGGAGGAGAAAAAGGAGGGGAGGAGGAGAGAAAGGGAGAGAGGAGGAGAGAAAGGGAGAGAGGAGGAGAGAAAGGGAGAGAGGAGGAGAGAAAGGGAGAGAGGGGGAGAGGAGGAGAGAAAGGAGGAGAGAGGGAGAGGAGGAGAGAAAGGAGGAGAGAGGGAGAGGAGGAGAGAAAGGGGGAGAGGAGGAGAGAAAGGGGTAGAGGGGGAGAGAAAGGAGGAGAGAAAGGGGGAGAGGAGGAGAGAAAGAAGGAGAGGAGGAGAGAGAGGGGGAGAGAAAGAAGGAGAGGGAGGGAGGGGGAGAGAAAGAAGGAGAGGGAGGGAGGGCGAGCGAAAGAAGGAGAGGGAGAGTGCGAGAGAAAGTAATGATCGCCCATAGCGACGTTAAGCGAACCAAATAAACAAAGTTAACTGAAAGAGCTTAAAGGTCGTATGCTGGGTAAGATTATATCCAAATTAATGTTTTAGTGCTACATGAAATTTGTGCTCTTTTTGATGTAGGATGGTGTGAACTGGTTGTCATTCTTGAACAAGTACAAGCTGCATGGGATCCTGTGTGACGACATGGGTCTGGGTAAAACCCTGCAGTCTATCTGCATTCTTGCTGGAGATCACTACCTCAGGTATTTGCTGCCTTTTAAGATGAACCGTTTCCTTCACCCTCGTGTTCCGTTCAGTTTGAGCATCTGCTAATGAACAGTGGAAATGTCAGCTGTGGATCCAGTTCACTGCCTATAGAGACGTTAGACAATCAGTCTGTTCATGTCCTTGCCCATGTTTTATTCACGAGTGGGAGGGTTTGTGTACTCTCATTGCCTGGTGCATAAATTTGCGTTGTGATCTTTGCACGCTAGACTCTCGAGTGTAACGTATCACTCGGGCTGCGAGCTGGGTGTGAAGTATGAACTCTCGCTGCTCTTCTGCACTGTTAATCGTCTCGAGTACTCCTTGCTCACTGTGTTTTGTCAATAGCCTCCACCTTTTAATTAAACAGACCCAGAGGTTGTGCTGACTAATGACATTAAGACCAGGCACTGAGTAGGCTTGAAAGTCAAGTGGCTTCCTCACCCCACTCACACTTGTATAAGTAAAATATTCACTCTGGTATTAGGTGGTTGAACATTTATCCCAAACCTCTCTACAGCCAGGAAAGGTCCCGTTAGAAATAATAAAGTAGAAATCACAGGTTTAATTCTCTCGGCAGTTAACTCTGGCAAAAAATGTGTGTGTGTGTGTGGGCTAGAGACATGCTAGCAAAAAAGAACTTGAGTTTCACTTTTATTGCCTCGGCTGTCAAGACTTAATTGTTACTTTCAACTTAGGGACTTGTTCCCATCTCCGCATAAGAGAGTTGATTTGCATGCTTTTACTACCTCAGAAACCTGAAAAATGCAGGTTGTCCAAACTATTATTCTGTCGTTTGCCTGCTTTGACTGTATATCACCAAGAACTACTTTCCTATTAAGGCCTCAATAGTGAAAATCCAATGATTTATACTTGTGACTGTTCAATTGTAGTAGATTCATGCATTTAGTAGAAACATGCATTGCTGTTTTGAAGGGAAGATCATTTAAAAAAAAATCACTTGAGGTTTTCATTGAGAAGTAACATGATAAACTAGTGTATATAAAAAGTCAAAATGATATAGATTCAATCAGAAGTAAAAAAGTAACAAGCAAACCTTACTTTTAATAAAACATTGATAACACAAGTACTATAATACCTCAAATGAACATCTGGGCTGATCAACTGCTGTGAATGAGTAACTTTAAAAGATTTATGACTATAGTAAAACAATATTACTTAGACAGTAATACAGTGATGGACTGACGTGGTGAGTGGTGGCAGATTGCTACATTAGTGTGTCTGTTTTTGTGCAGGGCACAGGAGTATGCCAGGACCAAGGCTGCAGACTGTTGTCCCCTCCCCTCAATTGTAGTGTGCCCCCCTACGCTGACAGGTCACTGGGTTGACGAGGTGGGCAAGTTCTGTGCTAAGGAGTATCTGAACCCTCTGCACTATACAGGACCGCCTACAGAAAGAGCACGGTACGAAGCGAGGCCCAAAATCTACCTAGCACATCACTGTAGTGGCTAGTATAGGTAGGGTTTTAGCCATTGTTGCAGTTTTGAATTATATCATCGCATTAAGCAATAGAAGCACATGCATGGACTTTACTACACTAATAGGGGTTCTGAATACAGAGGCACATGTTATTGTTCCTGTATTCACTAGCAGAACCATTTGCAGACGCAAGGTACGTTCAGACAAAGGAGTTTGATCATACAGAATATCAGTCATGCCTTGATTCCTCCATCTTGCATGTTACCAGAATATGGATTTCTTATTTAGGATAATAAGCATGTCGCTAAGTCATATCAAGTTGTTCTAGCTAATAATTCATTATAGAAAGTATATTTGTTTTGAGAAATGATTCGAAGTTTAAAACTCTGTCCCGGTTTCGATTTCAGATTACAGCACCAGGTGAAGAAGCACAACCTTGTAGTAGCATCGTATGATGTTGTGCGGAACGACATCGACTTCTTTAGGTGAGTATCTCACTGGCTGTATGCAACTCATTTCTTCTCCTTTCTGCTTCTGACCAATTGCTTTTCTCACTTTAACAGAAACATTAAATTTAACTACTGTATCCTCGATGAGGGCCATGTCATTAAGAATGGGAAGACCAAGCTGTCCAAGGCTATCAAGCAGCTGGCTGCCAACTACAGAGTTATTCTATCAGGAACTCCCATTCAGGTCAGTCTGCAGCTCATTGCCTGACACTTCGCTGTCACTAGTTCTACCCAAATTGGGGATCTGGAAGTGAATGCAATCCCTTTATTTTATGTTTGTCAGAATGGCACTCTGCTGGTGCAGCAGTTTGATGCTAGCCCACAACTGCATTGACCCCGTTTTGGGTCCCAGTGTTGTCTTGTGGACAGGGTGGGCTTAGAATGGGGTCACAATTGGCCGTGTTTGTTGGCGGAGGGACCAGTCTTGGTGTTGCCACAGCAACGGTGATATGCACTGTTGGGGGGGTGTTGCAGGGATCAAGCACATAGTTTATTTTCATGCTGTTATATTTTTCTGGTAATATTTACTTTGTGTGTTTTTTTATTGTTAATACAGACTTACTTATAAATAAATTGGTGCTGTTCTAACTTTAGCATCTAAGCGGCACAAGGGAATTTGAGTTTTAGTCCTTCCAAGGTTTCTTCCTCAAGTGTTTCCTTGCCATTGTCACCCTAGGGCTGCTTACTTTGGGATTTAATATAGAAGTAATAGTCCAGTCCACGTCCACCTGTGCTGCTGTTAGGCCTCAGGGACCCCCATGACCCCAAATTGGTTTTAATGAGTATGGGAAGTATGAATGTATGCAGTGGGACTTTAACATTTTGTTGTTAATGTTTTGTTTTGTTTGAATAAAGTAATGTCAGGATGAATATAATTTTAAAACATTGCAAATGACCATTTCATCCAATTGTCTAAAGTCGTTGTCCATAATATTAGAAAAGACGCATGCAAAAAGTCGTGTGTTGTTGCCCTGTGTTTTTCATGTGCTTGATATTGTGCCCAAAGAAGGTTTATGTGAGTGGCCGTCGTCTTCTTCACAGAATAATGTTTTGGAACTGTGGTCCCTCTTTGACTTCCTGATGCCTGGCTTTCTGGGAACAGAACGGCAGTTTGCTGCTCGCTACGGAAAACCCATCCTCGCTAGCCGAGATGCCAAGAGTTCTTCCAGAGAGCAGGAAGCAGGTTGGAGTGCAGCTGCTGTGCTTTGATTTTTACTCTGGGGTTTTCTGAACTGGTTATATGATGGTAGTTTGTTGACTGAGTTCAAGGTTTGGAGGAATTACTGGGTTTGTAGTTTTGATTTTTGAATTTTGATCGTTATACTCGAATAGGGGTTTTGGCTATGGAGGCTCTACATCGGCAGGTGCTACCCTTCCTCCTGAGGAGGATGAAGGAAGATGTCCTCCAAGATTTGCCACCCAAGATTATACAAGACTACTACTGCAACCTGAGTCCCCTACAGGTACACTGCTCTGCACCGTAATACTCATTAGTGTGTGATGATATGCTGTAGTTCTCCTGAGTTAAGTGTTGCGTATCATGTTGTATGTAGGTTCAGTTGTATGAGGACTTTGCTAAGTCTCGTGCAAAGGTAAGTGTGGATGATGTCATCTCAACAGCTGCACAAGAAGAAGAGGACAAACCCAAGCTGAAGGCCACTGGGCATGTGTTCCAGGTAGGGCTACAAAGTCAAATGTATTTATATAGCGTTTTTTACAATGGTAAACCTCAAAGACTCAAAAAGGGACCCAGCCTCCTTTGGTGGCCTAGAGCACTGCTGCCCCGAAGGTCCTGGGCTCAATCCCAGGGTGGAGTGGTCTGGGTCCTTTCTGTGTCGAATCTGCATGACCTTTTCGGGTCTGCGTGGGTTTACTCTGGGTACTCCAGTTTCCTCCCACAGTCCAAATACATGTGTTCAGTTCATTGGTGTCTTTAAAGTGGCACTTAGTGTGTGTTTGTGGTGGTGTTGTTTTTTTTGCGCGTTTGCAGGAGTGCGTGTGCGTTTGTGTGTTTTGTGTGCGCGTGGGCGTGTCCCATCTAGGGTTGTTCGTGCCTGGCCCACGATCCCGTGTGGATTAAGCGGTCAATAATAAAATTAATAATGAAATAGATTTAAGTTAATGAGAACTACAGTAAGTCTCAGTACATTTTATTTAAGGCATGATTACACATTAGAGTCGAACTTCTACTTTTTTAGAGGTGTATGATCTCCATGGCAATAGTATGGATCATTATTGGTTGGAAACACAAATATATGTAGATTTGCCAAGAACTGGTGCAAAATGGTCTTACCTTTGTAGTACTGTGCTTAACACTAAAATGCCTGAAGTTCCTTGGTTCTAATTCCATGCCCCAGAGCCATTAGTGGGCAATATAAAGCAATAAAAACAATATTTACAAAATGTATGACAACAATGGGGAATTTAAGGTCGGTAACAATAAAAAATGCTTTTATGAGAACAGGACAGAAGCAAATGTTCACCATAATTGCTCCTGCTATGGAAATAACCCAAGTGTTGTTGTACCTCATTAATCAATCAATCATTTTATTTCAGTAATCAAGTTATTTAGAGCATGTGTACAGTTGGGCAGGATTTTAGATTAGCCAACGACCCTTCATTAAAATATATTGCCAGTTCCCTTTTGTAGTTGCATTGAAATCAGGAAAATAAAAATGTAAAAACAAAATATAACAGAACTAACACCTTAGCATGTATTGTCTAGGCTCTGCAGTACTTGAGGAAGCTGTGTAACCATCCGGCACTGGTCCTGACCCCTCAACATCCTGAACACAAGCGCATCAGTGAGCAGCTCGCTTCCCAGAATTCCTGTCTCCGAGACATCCAGCATGCGCCCAAGCTCTCTGCACTTAAACAGGTAGATGAAATGGCATGTAAAACCATCTTGCTATAGATACGCTGGTACTGTGGTAGTCTAGCGGTTAAGCTACTGGACTCTGGACCAGAAGGTCCAGGGTTCAAATCCCACCTCTGCCAAGCTGCCACAGTTGGGTCCTTGAGCAAGACCCTTAACCCACAATTGCTCGGATTGTAAGGCTGGATTAATTGTAAGTTGCTTTGGATGTAAATACGCTGGAGCCTGCTTGATCAACACGGTTAGCCTGACTAGAGAAATTGTCCCCCTTCTTTTTGCGTAGCTGCTCTTGGACTGTGGACTGGGCTCAGCCAGCTCCTCAGACGTTGGCACGGAAGCTGTGGTGGCCCAACATCGTGTGCTGATCTTCTGCCAGTTGAAGAGCATGCTCGACATGGTGGAACAAGACCTGCTGAAACCTCAGCTGCCCAGCGTCACCTATCTGCGGCTGGACGGCAGTGTGCCTGCAGGAATGCGTCACTCCATCGTCTCCAGGTACCAATGCCTCATGCTTACGAGTACGTATTCACAGTACAGTCATACCTCGTTATTTGACCACTTCCCAGTTTGTCGCTTCAGTTTCGGTGCATTTTGGCGAGAATAAATTCTTGTTTGCTCAGTTCGAGCCATGCAGCTCAAATTTCTGAGTAGCTCTTGCTCAGTGCAGATCTCCACTAAAATGGACTCAACTTTACACTGATCACAAACTGCTCAGAAATCAAATATCGGCCAACTTCTCCCCTAATCACATCCTCATCACAGCGTTTGACAGTATTGCAGTGCAAATGGCTTGCCTGGATAAATCTAAAATTCAGAATTTTTTCAGAGTATTATCAGTGTAGAAGCTTTTTAGAAGATAAATGCAAAATCCTGAGGATGTGCTCCAAATCACTTTCATCATCATGTCTTCAAGTCCTCCTCTTACCTTTATCCTCTTCTTTCTAAAGGTTCAACAATGACCCGTCTATAGACGTGCTGCTACTGACCACACATGTAGGTGGTCTGGGTTTGAATCTGACCGGTGCTGACACCGTGGTGTTTGTTGAACATGACTGGAACCCGATGAGAGACCTACAGGCCATGGACCGAGCTCACAGAATAGGGCAGGTAAGGGTGTGTTTGTGTGTTGGGTGGGTTGTGTGCACTAAAATCTTTGATTCTGTAAATGTTTTTGCTTAGAGGACCTAAGTGATGGCTTGACTCGTTTCAGAAACGTGTGGTGAATGTGTATCGTCTGATCACCCGTGGAACTCTGGAGGAAAAGATCATGGGTCTGCAGAAGTTCAAGATGAGCATAGCTAACACCGTGATTAGCCAGGAGAATGCCAGCCTGCAGAGCATGGGCACGGAGCAGCTGCTCAACCTCTTCACCCTGGACAAGGTCAGAATAACTTCAGAAGACTTGATGCTCGGATCATTCTATGAGTGGCTTTTACAGTGCAGTCAGACGGTGTGCAATTTGTTGTGGATGAAAGTGTTGTGCTTTGTTTTGGAATTAACACTACCTGGATTTTGTCAATCTGAAAAGCAATTATCTGAAATTATTATTTTTGGAAAGTGCAGTATGTATCATCTCTATTATTTTAATTGTTTTTGTACCAGTGTTCAGGTTTACCTTTAGACTTTTAGAGTAGGTCACTCACTTTCCATGTATTCACAGCGTCAGGGAGCCGGGTACGATGGATTAGTGCATATGCTAACTGACACTCTTTAAAGCCTTGAACAATTTGCATCAGTAGATGAGATAAAATCACGTTTTTCAAATTCTCAGTCCAGCCCGTCTAGCACCAAAACAACGTCGTGTTCAAAGTACGTTTGAGCACGTCTGTATATGCATTAGTGAGCAATTGAGCAGGTGTACTGGCGTGTGTAAGTGGGCCGGTGAGTGTATAGCACAATATATAAACAATACAATATTTCGAAAGGAAATAGAAGAACTATAACTTTTGATCCCACACACACATAAATTGCTACTTATGGACTTTTCGCAAAGGCTGCCAAAACCATTGAGGTTTCTTCATCGGTAGCTTTTTTTCAGATGAAGTTTTTTCCATCTTTACTAATTTGTACTTTATATTACACACTAATGGTATTTGGTAGTCTTATATAAACCTTGTGTAGCATGCTGTACGAGCGGGCTAGGGAATTGCTAACTCATTCTGCTCAACTACTTTCAGAAACTCTGAATTACTTTGACTTCGTTTCTAGATATTGTTGTTAAAAAAATGAGTACAAAAGCCATAGAAGCCTAGAGTTTCTCTGCCAAAACAACGACTTGGTCGCAGACACGAGCTATAGGCGAGTTCTGTAGATCATCACAGCCATGCCGTTATTTATAACACACTCCCTCTCGTGTTCAGTTGCTTACAGGTTAAACAGAATGTCTCACACACACACACTTTTAGACGAGGTCACTATGTGATGTCACCGGTTTACCCGGAATTTATGTAATCCTGAACATTTTAAAACCAATTTCCCCGTTTTGCCACACTGTCTCCCTACAGGATGATAAAGTGGAGAAGAGCGACATGACAGCTTCCTCCTCCTCAGGGAAGACCAGTATGAAGTCTGTGCTAGACGGACTGGGGGAACTGTGGGACCAGCAGCAGTACGATGCCGAGTACAATCTGGACAGCTTCATGCTTTCGTTGTGCTAACCATACTCAGGTAGCCTCCGTGGATGAAGCACACCTCCTCTGACCTTATACAACCTCTCATTATTGGACCGCCTTTATTCATTACAGATCCTAACGTGGGCTGCCTTAGCCCAAGCTGCTTGAGTTACCATTGCCATAATGACTTTTAGCCATTACACCATCTTTGAACAGTATGGACTTGCACGGAATTCACACACACACACACACACACACACACACACACACACACACCCCATATCTGCACTCAGTTACCCTGTACTGTCGACTCAAACACGTCTAAGGAAGAACGGGGTTGTGGTTGTCATTTCTCTTAACTTTGTGAGTTATTGTGAGATGTTTGAGCAAATTTCACGATCTTCCTACCGCTATACAGTCTTAAAGCTAAACTGATACTTTCATTCACCTATCAGTATTTGATTTGAAAACTCCTGAATATACCAAATGTTTGTATGTTGTTTATTTTTGTATACTGGATAGCCACGGTAATCTCTGATGTAAAGGCTACTTGTGTCTAAGCACCAGGTGGCGCTAGCTGCATATAGAAAAGGCAGAATTGGACCGAAACTGTACGATAGGCTCCCCTTTGAAGGACCCTGTCCGGCAGTCCCTCGATCACAATTGGAGATCTGATCAGAACCAGACCCACAACCCGGCATAACACACTTGCACTCAGAGAAAATGTGAAATGTCTTGCCATGTGTAAGGCCTTAGTGCTGACTGGAATCATAGGTACCGGCAGACATAGGATGCTTATGGAACCGGATTAGATAGTTTTTAAAAAGGAAAATAAGAACGTGTAAATATTTCTGTATTTTTGCCTCTCTTTTGATTGAGCCAGTAGAATTTTAATAAATTCTAATGCGCTTTCTTTGACACTCGCCTTGCTTTTTTGCTTCAGAAATGACTGATGAACGTGTGACGTTGTTTTGAGCTGCACTGCTTACACAAGCCAAGTGGGCAGAAATGAATATTTCAGCATCAGCGCATGTTTAGATACGATTAATAATCCAATAACTGCAGAAAACAAGGTTGTCAGTTATCTGATCACATATACGTGAACTTCAGTAAGCAGATAACGGGAACCCTTTGGGTTGTCATGCCTAGGGGTAAAACAGATCTCACAGAAAGATGTGTAATAAACTACAAACTTTACTATTAAACTGTCTTGCAGGTTGCGATTTTCATTCCATGGTTGCCAGATCCAACAAGTAACACACAGATCCAGCCGCAAGATAAAATATCTCGTAGGTAAAGAAGTGTCTAAGAAAAAGCAAACCGGTCTCAAAACCGTTTGAATTTGCAATGCGGTTTAATGAACTAAACTCCAGCTCTCATCAGAATTCTTAGTTATTTTTAGATTTGAGTATGCTGTATACCCTAACAACTGAATAATCGGGTAATAGCAGAAATTCTGGTGTGATGATCTGAGTATTAAGTAAATGTAAACACACTTATTGACTGGTGCTTTGGTAGATAATTTCCTTTAACTAGCTTTATTTTGTAGGTCACCTAATAATAGAAATGTCCTGAATCCTTACATGTAAAATTTTGCATGCATTTCTGCTTGCTTGACATTAAAGGTTTGTTTGTATTTGTTTCTTCTAAACGGCCATTTAACAGCTTTCATAACTGATTAATAAGTAAACATAAAAAAAAAACCAGAGGTTACTGGAACAACACTTTTTAAGGCTATGTATGTAACTTTGATACTTCTACCAGAAATGGCAGGAACAACGCAGGGGACGTTGATTGGGGACCATTTCAAACACAGCCTACAGTTATGGATGCATCACATGATCTGATGGGGAAACATCAGTATGACTGCAGGTTTTTGTTCCTGCCAAACGGGTGCTACATCTGATTCCACTTGCTTGGTCAATTGATATCATTAGCAGCTCCTGCATGGTTGAAAGGAAAACTTGCAGCGTCCTTTACCTTTTGTGGAAGGGATTCTTCTCCATTGATTGGTAGCTTGTGCTGTGTGTGATTTGTGTGTTGCGCTTTCTATATTAATGTTTGTACTGGGAAGCACACAGCCTATTGAACACAATAGATTAGGTGATTTAACACTAAAGTAGGCAAGTCTTGCCCATTTTAAATACAAAAGAAACTGGGTCTGGTTGAAAAAGCTGAAAGTGAAAAGATGCTGCAGCATTATGGGAAATGTAGTGCCTGTACGGAGTCCTGGGATTCTGCTCAGCAATTTAGAATATAATGGACTTTTTTGACCTTCGTCATTGCAGTGGGACAAGTGCCCAGTAAAGCTGGCCGGATGATGTCATTGCTGTGTCAGTTTCTGGATGTTTATACCTCACCACTGCAAAAACTGAGATTTCTTCCTAGACACATTCGTGCCTGTGGATAAACTTGCATTATTTGCATAAGGATTCTTGTAAAATAAAACTGCTTGAAATGACAGATGATGTGGCTAAAACAGAAGTTTTCTCAGATTGTCCATCATTGTAATTTAGGTCATTTAAGTAAAGCCTTTTATTGGGCTGCACAATTATATTATATGGTGTCCCTAATTAGACAATTATCTGGCATCGTATAGCTTATATTGGTTGATTAAGTTAAATTAGGTATAGAAAAGTGTCAGGCATGTTCCTTTCTCCATTTGTAGCAAACTAAATAAAGCAGTGAGAGCCTGCTCCAAGCAAATGGCAGTCATTATGGTTTAATCAGCGACGTCTTGGTGTTTTGTTCAGGATGTTCCTTTGAAAGTTTTGCTTCCAACACAAGCGCAGGTGAACAAATACCCAGTCCAGTCCAGTGCAGGGCTGGGTAGGGAACGTTGTTACCGAACCCGAGGATGATCACCCAAAAACGAGGCATTTTGAATAATGCAGTTTACCATGTAATACATGACATTCAACTTTTCACAAAGTTAATTACAATATACTAATAATGCCTTCCCCAGGCACAGCCTAGTCCTGCCTGTGCGATTTTCTAAATGATACAAACAGCCGCACAATTGTTTAAGCACTTTGAACTGAATATAAACCAACCAGAATAGGTTTGACATGCTGAACAATTAAATGTACTGCATTTTCTTATACTTTATATTTTCTGTACTGTATTTGGAAATACAAATAATGACCAAAAAGCAGTGACCACCATCAGTTCAAGCAATGTTTGTAACGGGGGGAAATGCTTTAAAATAGCAATCCATTAGGATCACCAATGGATCAATACCAATATTTAAGATGGAGATAATTTGTCCGTGCAGCTAATGACACTAAAAATTCACACACAATGTTATTTATTGATTAATTAGCACAATTATTTAAGGTCAAATTACACTGCTCGCAAAAATTAGGAAATATTTCATTTGGAAGAATTCAGAGATGGTTTAATGGTGAAATGTAGCCACTGGCGGCTTTGGAATTCTCCACACCCAAGGTGTGTTTGTGCAAACACACGGCAACCAGGAGCATATATAGTCCTGTATGGGTAAATTTAAATAGAGTTTGGTCCAAGTTTCTCTCAAACCATGCATGTATTAATATAGATTTTATTTAGCAAAAAGCCATTTTTAAGGAACATATTTCATTATTCAGAAGAAGCCGAATATTAGAACTGTGCTGCAGAATAGGCAGTGCATGCAACAGAAGTTATGTCAAGAGTAAGGCCATGCAAAAGACGACCACATGTCACAGGATCATACAACTATGTTTAATAAGATTTGCTTATTAGTACAGAAATGGGGGGAAAAAATGAAGTTTGAAACTACAAACTTTGAAGCAGGTCGTAAGCAATAGCAGCATTGCCCTCCATGGTTTTTTTGTTTTTTTATCACAGTAACAACATTAGACAAGCACAGGTCCAAGTTAACAATCTCAAAACCATTTCATGTCAGAACCTGTTGTTATAAATGAAATCGTAACTGTAGAAAAAGAAACCTATCTTTTGTTGTATATTCTTGGAGATCACAACAGTGGGCCATACAGAACACCCACGGAGAATGAGCATGAAGCACGGGTGAATAAATAACTACCCCAATCTAGTGGTACACGAAATATACAGACATCCACAGAGTGAAACCAGCATCAGCGCACAACATCTCACGTTCTCGTATCCTACCAGCTGTTTATGACTTTAATTTGTATTAGGAGTGTGCTAATAAGAATGAAAATAGAATCAGTTCTCATCAGGATGAGCGTAACTTCCCAGGAGGACGATACGGGAAGGTTAAGTATGCGAGTTTAGGATTAGGAAGAGATCAAAAACAAATCGGATACAAAAAGGCAAGCTAGAGAGGACATTCTTTTTCGTTTCGACCTTGGCACAGAAGGGATTACCACATCACCAGAGCTGGAGCATTTCCAAATCCATGCTGTGAAAATCTAGGCAAAGTGTTACTTGTGCTCATGCCAGGCATTTGCAGTTGAAAGCTTTGCTTCCGATCCTTGACCACTCTTTCAATATTGCACTTACATTGCTAAGCTCCCTAACAATAAAACTCAACATTCACACATGCGGCACTACAATCAGAATGTGGTTTTTTTTGTTTTTTTTTAATCCATTTGGGTCAATGTACGCAGTTCCCAGCTTTTATTTACTGTAGTTAGTTGACTTCTGAGTGCAGGGGCGGCTGTTATTTAACACCCTGAAGCAGCCACGGGTCTGATCCTGCTCAAGGGGCCAAAAGTGGCAAAGTTATGATTTGAATTCACAACCTATTGGGGCTGGTTGCACAAACAGGGCTTGTCCTAAATTGCTGAAATAGATTAGGGTGAAGATTGTTGCACTAACTGGTTGCGAACTAAAATTTCATTAAAGTGGATAAAGCATTTATTCAGACAGGAAGTCTGAAGACAGGCTGAAATCTGGGACTAAAACAATCATTACTGAGCGCTTATTTCGGCATTTTAAGCTTTATAAAACATTTGCAAAGGGACCTAAAGCATGTCATTCTGACGGCTGGTCAGTGTCCTACATTCTTCAAGTCACTTGACAGGTGAAATGAGCCACTACGTATCGATGCCGCAGGCTAGTGTGAGTCAATTTTAATGCTAAATTCACATACAGTTGTTCAGCCACTGAAAAATAAGGTGTTGCTATTGGTGGAAGGAAGCTCTGAAGCTCTGAAGCTTCTACTGTATGTTTTCTAAGTCTGTTGTGAGAACAGCACAGCCAATGCCAGCTTTAGTTTTGATGCAACTTTGGGTGGAGCAATGGGTGCAAAGTCATATTAGCAGTTAAAACCTGTTGGTGCATCCAGTCCCCAGTCGCTAGCGCCAATAACCAATACCAAGAACCAGAACCAATAAGCTTCCACAGTCCTCCAATGTGTCCTTTCAGTGGTTTTTGGTCCTGCTACATATGGAAAAGTTTCTACAGTGTGCGTAAATTGGGATAAGAAATGCTTCCAGATAGGAGTTGTGACATTCTCTTCAGCATTTACAGTTCACAGTGAGTGGGTTTTAAGTGTTAGAAGCAATTCTAGAAGCAAAGACTGCTCCCTTCGTATGAGAACATTCAGCTCACATTAGCTCCTTTCTGCCATTTCCTTTTATTGCCCATTCCGTCAATACATTGCCAATCACTTTTCAATACCAACCACTGATTTCTTTTCTTTTTTTTTTATTTCCTCTCCCCACACTTGAGATCACTGTCACACTAACATAAGCAACATCAGCTAAATAACACAAGAGCTTTGCATTTCCAAAAAAAATCGACACACTTTAGTAACATTACAAAGTTTCTCAGCTTCATCAAATGAAATGAACAAAAAGAAAAGCTTTCTGAAAGAATTAGCATCATAAAATTAATTTATTCCAAGTAAAAATACAAAATAATATTATCGACATTGACCAGCTATGAAAGTCTCCCCCTAGAAACAGCCAATATTAATGGATGAGAAATAAGTCTGTAAAGAAATATGAAATTAAAAACAAACAAATATGTAAATGTGTCAATTCCTTTCGTTTTTGCAAAAAATCTCTAAAAAATAATGAAAAAATTTCAGTACAAAGGCTACATTACCACTGGAAGGTACTAGCGTGTAGAGTAGGTAAATACACAGTAGAAAATGATTTTAGTGAATCACAATGCTTGCAATGAAAATAAATCTGCAATAAAGATTTATGCCTCTTTTTTCTTTTTTCCACTTTTTTTTTCTCATTTTTTTTTTTACAAACAGTACAAACAGTATTGCACATTACAACAAAGAATCGAGGTTATAGCCTTAAAAAATGTTACTAATTCAAGTCTTAGGTGAATAGAAGGCCACCGTGCCATTGATGCATCTCGGGGGCTTTCAATCAAGTTACAGCTGAAACTAGTCGTATCTTTGCATTTGTTTTGAAAAAGAACATTCTCGTCTCTCACCACTGAATCAAGAACCCTCGAATATCTTTTTTTTTTTTTCCTTCTTTGTCAAGGTAACAAATTAGGGCAATTTGCGTTTACAAAACAAAGGGGTACATTTAAGAAACGTAAAAAAGTTTCCAGTTTAAAAAAAAAAAAAAAGAAGAAGAAGAAGAAGTCGCGACGATTTCTATCACTGGTCAGTTAATGTGATTATAAACATACAAAACCTAGGGAAGTATTCATGTCAGTTTAAGCACCTAATGAACAGCTCAATGAATCATCATCTTTTTGTTAGGAGTGGGATTTGTAAAAACTTGTATATTTAACACTGAGGGTGGTGAATCTGAAACGTTACACTGTGTTACGGTAGGCTCTTTACTTCAGCTAACTCTTCCTCTATTAATAAAGTTATAAAGCTCTAGTTCCTTCAGTTGTTTTTTTTTAATAGATTTTTTTTTTTCAAAAAATAAAATTAAACATAAAAGCAAATAAACATGACAAAAAAATAAAATTACCCATCTGTTAAATCATTTTTCTGCAAATTTAAATTAATAGATATATATATATAGATATATTGTATTTGAATAAACCTACTTAGAAAATATTGATTTCTCTCCTACTATATTTCAAAATTGAGGTATTGCAAAAGATCACATCAGTCAGAAAAGCACATTTTTTCTATTTCTTCCCTCTCTCTGCTCTCAAAAAAATAGCTGACTGATACAAAGAGTAGTGCATAACAAACATCTATTACAGAAAAGAACCAGATCTAGAAAACCCTTCTGGATAAGGAAGGAAATATCACAAGCCCCCCCCCCAACAATTCACGTCCGTAGGGATCCTCTCTGCTATTCTTGATTAGTGGGTTTTTCTCCATCAGTAAAAAAAAGTAGCTCTTATTACACCATTTAGCTTGCACAACTTAATTGTTTCATCCTAAAGGTGATGATTTAGGACTAAAAACCAGAGACGCGGGGCTGCGGGTGGTTCTGAGATCACTACGTAGAAAAGGAACTTTGATGGGACGTCCATGATTTGCACGGAGAACCCATTAACTCCGTGCTGAAACTGTGAAAACCCCTCCCTGTCTTATATGAGCACCCATATCTTGCCTCAACTCCCATCCAGTCTCTCACGCCCATACCGTAATCGGTTTGACTTATAAAAGATCCACCATCGTTGTTAGCAGGTTGTTTCTATTCAAGCTTTGCAGGAAAATCTGTATATATATATTTTTTATAAACGCTGCGAGCACACAATGTTCTGGTAATGTTAAACCAACGCCCCACAGTCACAAGGTCTGACCTCTTCTGAATGCTAGACAACACGCACGAAACTACAGGAACTGTTTGTTAACAGACAGTGTTCTTCTAATCACCTCAAGTGTCAGGCTAAAGCTACGTGGCCTGACGTGGTGTTAGTTATAAAGAATGTGTGATGGTGGTTGAGTGTAGACTTTAACAGATCTTTGGTGTGTGTTTTTGTGTTTGTGTGTGTGTGTGTGTATGTTTGTTTGGGGAGTCCGTGATATACAGAGAACTTTCAGTGTCAAGCTCATCTTCGTTTATCCTGTGTGAGTGAGAACTATTAGAAGTGTGTTGTTGTATGAGCATATTTATGTATAAGGGACATGGGGAGAGGGAAGACAGTGTATGTATGCATGTATGTGTGTGTACACTGGTTATGAAGTTTCACAGGACTTGTTAGACATCAAGAACAGTTAAAGCGAATCACAGTTCTAGGCATATACTCAAAACTACATAGTCTATAAAAAAATTGCACGTTAACGATCACTGAAACGAAACAAAAAAAATGTTCTTCACCTATTAGAGACAGTTAGTTTGAAGACTACCTATCCTACATCTAAGGCCTTAACTGAGAATATTCTGGTCATGCTCAGTCAGACATGATCATCGAGAAAAGTTGGCCCGAGTCTGATTTAAGGGAGATGTGCTTTCCACTTGCAGTGTCTCTGTTTGCTTTCCTGCTCTGGTGTGCAAAGTGGGCCAGGTTCAATAGCCATGAGACGTAAAATTCTATTGCATGCAGCAACCTGATTTGGATAAAACATGCAGTTCGGGGGCAAACGGCCACCACTCAGAGCGAGCTGCCCACTCTCTTTCATGCCAGCCTGCCTGCCCGTCCAACTCACAACCAGGTGCCCTAACAGTTTGTCAACCACACCCCAGCCTGAATAAAGTACTATGGTATAGTTTAATATACCACGGATTTAGCAGCAAAAGCTATTGCAGCATTACATGTACATAACACTAAAAAATAACATTTTTTTTTTTTTTTTAAAAAAGGCCTAAAATTGTAAGCAGGAAACGTCTGATTGCGCACAAGATATTAACAGTACTATTTTCAAAATGGAGAGCAGGTTCTTTTTTTTTTTACCATTTCACAATGTCTGCATTTTGCTACATTTTTTAAATCTGATTTTTCTGCACCTTTGGTCATTTTTTTTTTGTCTCTCACATTTTCAACATGGGCAATCATCCACCGTTTCTGAAAATAAGTGCATGCTATTTTCACCAACAAAATTCCAAAAGGAATTATCTATGTGTTTATAGATAGATAAAAAACAAAAATATATTCTTTTTTTTAAATATATATAGAAATGTGTACACATTCTCACTCTAATTTAAATGGTATCCTATAGGGAACACTGAAATAATGTGAAAGAAACCAAACAGTATTCTCATGACCTAGATAACATCAAGTGTGTGTGTGTGTGTGTGTGTGTGTGTGTGTGTGTGTTGTACGCTTGCCAAAGTGCAAATTTCTGAGCAGGACTTAAATTCTTATTCGTCTGAATGTTCATTAGTTGAGTATAATGGCCAGAGATATTAAGAGCTGTGATTTTTTTTCTAAAAAGTAAAGACAAAAGACGACCCGGGTTATGTTGGGCTGTAGTCATGATGGTGGTGGTGGTGGTGGTTAATTAGTTGGAGGGGGAGGGTGGGATGGGAGTGAAGGGGTGGAGGAGTGGTTCCTCCATCAGCTCCAGCGGAAGGAGACATGGCGTGGTCGGTCTCCTCCCTCCTTTACCAGAGGTTTGTGGAACTCGCGGCCAGCACGCGAGTGGATGCTGGCCCAGCAGTACTCGCAGTAGTACTGCAGACACGTGACGTTGGCACAGAAGAACGGGGCAAATTTCCCCCCGCAGCGCGCCCCCTGGCACTCGTCACACATCTGATCATCCAGCACATACGGCTTAACCTCCACCTACAGACAGATGACACACGTTATGAAACCAGCCGGTAATAAGTTAATAAGTGTTGAGTTTCTGCATAAGAAACATGGTTAAAAGATGAAAGTCTTTTCCAGTTCTCCAGAAATTCTGGGAGATTTTTCATTTCTCAGTTGCACCATAATGACAAAAAAGATAATGCTTTCTGTAGCCAAACCGAATGCATCCTGCTCAAATAAAATGTAGGGATATTTCAAAATGAATATGAAGTGAGAAAAAAGAAGAATTTGATTTAAATTTGATTACACAAGATTATCAGAAAAGCCAATAAAAAGTCAAAGAAAGTTGGTTGTTTAGGCAAATATGATGAAAACTATTATAGTGACTGAGTAGCAAGTGACATCATGGGGATGAACAGAGTCATATCAGACTGGGCGAGAGTGCCCCACATTGACTGTTCAGTAGAGTGTATGATTACCCAAGACTGGAAAAACACATATGCAATGCAAGTAGACCCCATTTTATGATGGGTCACTTAAAAAAAATTTCCCACCATCACCGGATCACACCGGAATGCGGTGTCTTATCTTAAATCTACCTTTGACTTATTTTACATTTTAATTAAGTACAATTATATAA
>JAUZST010000089.1:0-32864 GCA_034779995.1 Parotocinclus haroldoi | reverse complement strand
AAACCAGGTTCAGGACTTAAGCGGGGAGAAAAAGCCCGGACGACTTTTCAAACACATTAAGCGCCGTTTAACTGGAGCTAATTTTGGAATCCAGTAAAAAAAAAAAAAAAAAAAGGCAAGAGAAGAGGATCAACTGGAATTACCTATATTTACAGGGGGTGGCTCACCTTCGTGCCCTCCTCTGCACTCTTGCTGGGGGGCTCGGGGTTGGTAGGGGGGATGGAGTGGGACGGGTCACGACCGGGACTCGAGTAAGGGGGCGAGCGCATTATCACGGTCTTGTTTACCTGCATGACCGGCCGCTGGATGGGATTTGGGAAGGGGCCACTGGTGGGGGGACGCATGTGCATCATCATGTTGCCCTGTGGAGGGGGCACCTGGGCAAAAAAAAAAAAAAAACAATAACGACAACAAATTACAAATGTATTATGATTATGCCAGCTCACTGATGGATATTTGTTTTTATATTCATCAGACGAAGTCCAAATACTTTTGGTCGTGTATGTGTGTTAGTACCTGCTGAGTGTAATGTCCAGGTAGGGGGCTAATATTCGGGGGACCAGAGGGTTTTCCACTGGGACTGGCAGAACCAGGTCTGCATCGCGAAAATAGAAATATCAGCATGGTTAAGCGGGGCTCATTTAGCTTAGCATGTGAGCTGCTCGTTAGCTTGTGCTCACCTGTACGAGCCTGCAGGTATTCCAGGTGAGTGATTGGTCTTATCAGGAAACTGAAATCCCTTCATCTCCAGCTGAGAGGGCTGAGAGAAATGAAACAACACGCACACAAAAAAAATCAGGTCCAATCTATAAAAAAACTTGACCGTTGTGTTCTGAAGCACAGGGGGTGCTCTCACCTCGCGGCTAGTGGGCATGATGGGTGGCTGGTTGGCCGGGGGGAGAATGCGGCGGGGGGCGCTGACAGACAGGTTCTGTCCCTGCTGAAGCTGGATGGACTGAGGCAGGATCAGATGCTGCTGCGCTGAACCGTAACGCAGCTGAGAGCCAGGGAGGGGCATCGTTACCTACGAACGAACAGACGGACGGACCAAAGTTATACTATCCATTGGTAGTTTTTGTACAAGATCTGACGAGATCTCTACTTTAAAAATATTTTTAATTAAGTGTATGGGCAGCAGTAAAACTCTGAATGGAATGATCATTAAATAATAAACAGATTATTGTTGTGTTCCCTAAATATTTAAAGAGTTTAAATAGCACAAATCTAACGACTCTCCTTAAGAACGCATTTTAAACACTTAAAAAAAAAAAAAAGAATTTCATTCGTCCCCTGGCTGACCTGTATGAGTTGAGAGTCCATGAGCTGTGAGGTCCCCATCCCTGCAGCCTGGCCGATGGTGCCGTCGTATACTAGCGCCTGATTGCCGTTAATGGGCTGGTAATGAGATCCGGACTGAGGCTTCACCATGTCCGGGAAGGCAGAGTACGGGCCCTTCAGAGGACCGGCGCCCGATAACACCATGGCACTGGGGTGGGACAGACTGGGCTGCATGTACACCTGCGACCTGTGGACAGATCAGGAAGGTTCGATAACGGGGAAGAGATAAAGCGATAGGAACAGGGAGAGATGTTTAAACTCTACCTGAAGGTGGGGATGGAACTGAACATCTCCTGCGACTGAGATACAGGGAGCCCCCCACGAAGTCCCAGCTGAGCCTGGGCCTGCAGAGACGTGTGCAGAGAGATGGGGATCTGCTGAGCAGCTGCAGCCTACAGAGCCAGAGCCAGAGCCAGAGCCAGACAGACAGACAGACAGACAGACAGACAGACAGACAGACAGACAGACAGAGATACACACACACACAGAGAGAGAGAGAGAGAGGACAGACACAGAGCAGGGGACACACACACACACACACACACACACACAAACAGAGCAGGGGACACAGACATATAAAGCAAGAGAATTATAAACTCAATCCTCACTTTTATTAGCTGGGATTTGGGTTTCTCTTTAATAAAAGTCTCAATAACTACAGTCTCTCATCTTAAAACAAAATCCCAGAGCTTTTAGTTCCAGACTTGCATAGTTACTATTTATAAAACTAAATTTCAATTCATTTAGAGATGATTATTATTAAATCTTCATTAATTACTGTACCTGCTGGTAACTCTGCTGCTGAGTCATGGGAGGGACGAGACGAGGCTGGCTAGGAAACACATGACCATCCAGATAAAGAGGGGGGATGTGATTACCTACACAGACACACACAGACACATACAGGTTACCTGAATGTTACAGCCATTAGACTATTAGAAGTTCAGAAGAACAACAAACTTCACCTTGCAGAGAGACGGAAGGAGCGACAGAAGCCACAGGCATGGGGGGCATGGACACCCCCCCAAATGAGCTGTAACTGACAGCATTGGACGAGCTGCAGGGGGCTTGAGAGCCGGGCCCCACCCCACCAGGAGAGCCCTGCTCAGGAAGAGACTGCGAGTTCTCCCAGGCTTTACGAGCAGATTCCATCTAAGGAGGAGAGAGAAGCATGCTGTTAGAGTCCCTAATCCAAACTTTGAGCTGTCCAAATAATTTTGGTCTCCTGGTGTATGGGGCAGTACCTTGAGTGTGAGGTCTGTGCTGGGGAAGGAGATGGGGTTCAGGGTGATGCCAGGCTGCAGATGGTCTCTGCGTAGCATCGGGATGCCCTGTGCCAAACCCGCCTAAAATACAAACAAAAGTTATTTTAATTAAATTAAATATACACATGCGCGCACACACCCCACATGAAAACAGAGCCCAAAAGCACAGGGGGGGCACCCACATTGCCAGCTAGAGCATCCTGTAGTTTGGTGACGGGGCTGGGCACAGGGACAGGCGCTGAGCCGGGAGGGAGGCTGAAGTCCGAATCTTTGGCGCTGACGCCAAACTCTATGGGAGGGACGGGGAGGACATTATCCACGTGGAGGTCCACTCCGTTAACGGGTGTGATGGGACCCTCCAGACGCTCCACCCCCTCAGAACCCTTGCGGTTCTTCAGAGAGCGCTCATTCCCGATCGGGCCCGGTTTGTGCTCTTTACTCTGCTCCGGTCCAGCATCCGAATCCTAAACAATGTTAAAGGTGGTTAAGCTTAGAGCGCAGCACAGACACATTAAATAATCCGATTATAGCGAGGCTGGTTTAGTACCTCAGAATTCGGTTCACTCCCGGTGTAGGACACCTGCTTAGTCCAGGCGTCTCCACCGGAGGGCGGAACTGAGAGAGCTGGAATTAATGATCACAGTGTGAATTCTTTTGGATAGAAACAGGAGCAGAATGAGGAGCCTCTTTTAGCTCTGATGGATCCCTACCGGTGCTGCTGGACTCCCAGATCTCCGTTCCGAGGTTACTGGGTGAGAGAGTTTCCTCTGGCTGATCGATTGAGAGGCTCTGCTTCTTAGCAAAACGAGGAGGAATTTTGGATGAGATCGGTCTGCTCTTTACTGCCAACTACAGGTGCACAGAAACAGTAACTCCATGAGAACTGGAACAATAATCTAATATTGTATAGTAGTATATTATAGTAAAATAGAGATTTATAATTCCATAAGAAACTACAAGAGTGCTTATGTGAAAAAGTAGAAAAAATAAACATACTGCCCCCTCATTTTGCGTACTAACTGCAGAGATTGGACAATTCATCAAACAGGTAAACAGCATAGTCTGATCTAGATTTCAGATTACAAAATCTCATATGAAGCTAGATTTCAGATCAGACAGTTGCCAGGTCCACTTATTTTAAAGATTTTGGGCTAATTTTCAATTGGCTGTGCCGTTTTGTTTCTTGTGATATGGCAACCCTGGAATGAAAGGTGAAGTCCGGACGTACCGATGCAGTCTGTTCCTTCCTCCTGCGCTCCTCATCCTGGGGGCGCCGCTGCTTTATAACGAGGGAATCCTGGAAGCCATCCGGACTGGGAATGGAAGCTCCAGAGTCACTTTCAACTGGGACAGGGACTGAAACAGATTCCACTTTTAACTCCACGCTTTATCATCATCATTCGTTTCTTTATTAACAGGATGACTGTTTCTTACTGGGGTAGGTGTTAAGTTCGTACTGGGACAGAGGCTCAGTACCCTCTCCCTTCATGGATCGGGGTTTTAATTCTTTGTCAAATTTATTTGCTGCCGATTCAGAGCTGGGGGTCAGGTTCTCCTCGGAGGGGTCCATACTGTACACCTGCCCTGGGTTCAGACATGCAGACGCATCGTCCGGACTCCTGTAAATCAAATAAAGTGTTACTGCTATGGTTACTTAATCAGCATCGATTCAGCGCCTGATATTTCAAACCTAACCCACCGCCTGCAGTTGGGCGCTACGCCGTTCTGCCAGCTTTCGATCCTGTTGGATGAGGTGCCGAGCGGAGCATCTGTAGATCGGCCCATCTTGGTGCCTTCCAACACCGCTGCATCACTCCTTCGGCTCTGTCGGTCTACCAGAGGGCGCTGGCTGGAGAAACTCCTCTTAGAGAGCTCCCTTTTCTCAGCGCCCGGTTCTGCGAGGCCCGGTTCAGTTGGACCATCCCCTCGCTTGTCTCTCCAGTCGTTAAAGTCGCTGTTTTCTGAGCCAGTCTCCCAGTCCTCTCCCTGCGCTCTGGTTCCTGAGTACTGAGCGCTCCAGGGATCCTCGGTTCCTCTGGAGCGGCCGGACCACGGTTTGCTCAGGTCTCCGTTCACATACTCCTCGCTGTTCCACTGGGCCCCAATCTCTCGCTCCTGACGCAGACGTCTGAACCTGGGGGGCTTGTCCTGGCGAGGAGGACGTCGTCTCCTGACGGGACGGTTATCTGAATTATCGTCCAGACGGTATTCAGATTCTCGATCGTCCACCCCGTTCTCTGCAAAGGTCGAAAATTTGGGAGGGTACTTAAAGTTCTCGGTTTCAGCGCATTTTCTCGGGAAGGAGTCGCCGGAGAAGTGATAGCCGTTCTCCTGTGCCGGTCCGAACGCAGTTCCTCTTCCTCTCCAGGTGGAGGTGTCCCTGGACACAAACCCACGGTTGTAGCCGGCATTTAGACGGGGAGGCAGGGACCGGCCGAAGCTTCTAGTCCTGGATTTCTCTCTCGGTTCTCCGGCGCTGTTCTGCTCGTTATTGTACACCTTGTTGGATCTCCACGAGTCTCGCTCCACCCGCTTGGCGTCTCCCGACGTGGAACAGGCGGCGTCTCCAATCTCGCCGTTCTTCTGACGGCGCCGTTTCGGCAGCTCCTCGTACTCAGATGCTTCGCTCAGCGTCTCACTCACGTTACGCCGCCGCGGTTTGCCTCGCTGCGGCTCATCGGGTTTCACAAATTCTCGCAGGCCACGACCACGGCCCGCCCGCCCGTTCCCAGAATTGTACGCTCCTCTCGAGCCGTCGTTACGCCCCCCGCCTCGGGCACCACCCCGAGAACCAAATTCTCTGAAGCCTCTGCCACGCCCTCTGCCCGTTCCTCTGGCTCCGGCGAAGGCCTGCTCCTCGTCGATGAAGATCCAGTTGTTACGGCGTGGCGCAGAAGGTTCTCTGCTGTCAGAGCCGTCTTTAGGGTAGGACCTGCTGCTGGTGCTCTCCCAGCCATTCTCCTTATTTTGCTCCTCATTTAGTAGGTTGCCAGATTTCTCCGCTTTAGCTCGGGAAGCTTGTTTGTCCTCTTGAGGAGCTGCGGGTCTGTTAGCCAAAGGCTGGATGTCCTTCTTCAGGTCGTAGACGTTAGTTAGAATTTCCTTCTCCAGTCTGTATGGAACCGTCTTCTCTTCCGCTTCACATTTGGGCTTCTCGTTCTCCTTCTCCTCAACCTTTAAGGCTTTGAGCACCGGTTTCTTAATGGGTCCGGTCCTCCTAAAGGTCCTGCCACTGCATTCTGATGGCTGGATCCCACTGGGCCCAGGCTCACCCCACTGCCCTTCTTTGTCCTTCTTCGCAGAGTCTTCCTTCCTCCAGAAATCAGAATCAAGAGCTTTATCCTTTGGCTCACTCGATTCCTCACACGACTCCGTGTTCTCTCTCTGAAGCCGGGAGGAAGAAATGTCTTTAAGGGGCTCCGGATGATGGGATTCCTCTTGACCGGAGTCTCGCTGCGATCCAAGGCTGATGTCAGACCCGCGACCGGGATGATACCGGTGGAGATCTTCTGACGGACTCTCCACCCGCTCCATCCCTCTGTCCTCATAGAAATCCTGCTGAGAGCTCGACCGGTCACTCCTGCAGGAGAATCAGAGAACGTTGGGCACTCGGTTTAACTTCTAAACCTCAAGAAATATTTAAAGACAGACGCAGAGTTCAGGACAGTCCAACCTAACCATCAGTAGAGGGGAGAAAAAAAAAATTCGTTTTTGGTTTAAAAAAAAAAAAAAAAAAAAATGCTTCTCAGCTTTTCAGTGCCAATTTCTAAACCCACCATTATTATATACAATTACGCTATCAACATTAAAACATGTCAAGCATGGCATGATATTACAGACGCTCTGTAATTAGTGTCATTTAGATCATTTAGTGTAATTATCTTTACTTAATCCGATAATGATCTGATTTTTCACAGTTCTCTGATTCAAGTGGTCATCTATTCATCCCACTCAGACTTAGGGATCCAATAAACTCCGGTAATCAGATCACTCATTAGTTACCGCGTTTGGCAGCTGTGCGTGTGCACAAATCTGGAACAAAATGGTTGCCAGGTCCACTTATTCTTAAAGCTTTTGGGTTAATTTACTTTGACCAGGTGGGGAGTTTTCTTGTGGGATCTGGCAACCCATAGTACAAATTTAATTGAAGCAAAACAGTAAACAAAAGGAAAAATATTTATACCTTTTAATTCACTAACTAATTATCCTAACTAATTACAATGAACAACGTGTGTAATTCTTTAAACGCGAAATACATTTTAAAAGCACCCAACAGGTTGCCAGGATTGCTAGGGTCAAAACAGAAATTAACAAAAAGAAAATCTATTAATTCAATCACAAATACCAAATCAAAGTCGAGTACAAATGCTGTAGTCTGTACATAATAAATATTAAATTAATAAAGCCTAATTAATAAACAATGACCCCATTGGGCACACTTGCACTTAGAGATTAGAGAGCAGAGAGAGTTAAATCTAGTACCTGTCCTCTGTGGGGCTCCTCTCGCTGCCCTCGTGCTGCCTCTGGTAGGGAGGGGTGAAACTGCGAGCAGGCGGGTAGCCATCTTGGCTCCAAACGGTGTAACTGTCAGCAGAGGGCGCTCTCCTGTCCTGGTGCATGCTGGAATGGCAGCCTTCGTCTGAGCCAGAGCCGGGGCTGTTCAGACGGTCCTGCTGCGGGCTGGGTTTCAGCGTTCCTGCAAGCCCAGAGTTAAAACATCATGAGAGGACTGGGAGGACTGGGAGACTACGTTAGGTAACTGTGTAAGGCTCACCTGAGGAGAGAACGCTGGGAGGGTAATAATCGACGGAAGAGCGCCCCTGAGCCATCCGGGGGTCCATGTAGGGAGGCATCATCATCCATCGGGGGTCAAAGCCCAGCACATGAGGGGGGTAAAAGCTCCTCTGTGTGGATCCTGAACCGGACTGCTGCCACTGCTGCATCTTAAAGGCCTGATCCTAAAAAAAATTAAGTAATGAATTAATGAAAAGTAAAATAAACCACACATACACACACAATCTCCGACAGGATGAAGAGGACAGATAAAACAATCTGGCTGTGCTTCAAAAATCCGAACTATGAGACTCACCTGCTGCTGCTGCTGCTGCTTTTGGAAGCGAGGAGGAACGGATTTGGGGGGTCTGCTGTAATCTGAAGCTTCATCCTCGTTCCTGTAGCCAAAATCCTCTCTGTAATCCTGGTTATGAGGAGGATCATGCTTCTTCTCCTCGACGTCTGGAAGAGATTAGAGATGTTTATGGACATGAGATTTGATAGGTTTCACCTTCAAACATGACTCTAACGAGGGCGTATGAGTAAAAAACGGCCCCGCCCATCTTTCTTTCGAAACCTTTACCTTTAGACTGCTGCCAGGTGTCATGCTGCTGCAGTTTGGCCACCTCCCCGCTGGGTGACAGTACCGGTACCGTTCCTGCCCCCTTGCTTTCTCCTGCGTGAGGATCACCAGACTGAGCCGCTCTCTCGCTCTTCCCAAACTTCTCATCCAGTCTCTTGAGCTTTTCGGCGCAGGCAGCCAGCCTCTCCTCTCGGGCTCGCCTCTCCTCTTCCTCACGCCGCCGCCGCGCCCTCTCCACCGCTTCCGTTACGTCCGCTGGGATGAATTTACCCCGTGAAGGAGGCAGGGCGGGGCGCTGAGAATCCTCCTGGTCCTCCACGCACTCCGTGCTTCCGCTGCTCTTCTGACGAGGCTGCACGGGAGAACATACAAAAGACTCATCACATGCCCCTCGCAACAGAACAAACAGGCGTGACCGAGACCCGGTTACCTGAGAGTCTGTGGAGGTGTATCTGGAAGGGTGTTTCCTGGAAGATGAAGGATCATTCAGCTGATGGTACGAATCCTCCTGACCCTCTGAGCTCATGGACGACTGGCGCTCACGACGGCAATCCCACTCGGCCCTAATTTGGGACAGAATCAGCACTCAGGACCTCGAGCTCGGCTCGTTATAAAATCGTTACAGAGCGAAATCGTTACCAGATCTCATTCTTGTCGCCTCCGCCGTGCTCCTCTTCATCGTCACTAAACTTGAGCTTCTCGCTATAATCCACCTCCTCATGCAGACCTGGACGGGGGGACACACAACCAAAACTATTGGGACACACTCATAGCAACCAACTGGGACATCATAGCAACTGCCTAGCAACCACGAAGGAATACCTTCACCACCACCCGAGATAACAGCAGGAGATTTTTTGTTAAAACCATACATAAGAATCATGCATTGGGCATTCTCAAACGGAAGGTGGAGGAGGGCGAGGTCTTGAACATCCACCAGCTCTGTGATGTCATCATGGACGTCTCCAGTAAAGCTCTAGTGAACTCCATGCCCAAGAGCGTTAAGGCAGTGATGGATAATGAAGGTGGCCACCAAAAAAGTGACAATTTGGGCATTTTCACTTTGGGGTGTACTCACTTTGGTGAGAATGGTTTAGTTGTTATTTTGAGAGCACAGCAAATTTACACTGTTATACAAGGTACGAATGGACTACTTTATGTTATCAAAGTGTAAATATATTAAGTGTTCATCCATGACAAATATATAATAAAAAAGAAACTCTAAACTTTTGTTCCTCATCACAGGTAACAGAAGATGAAACAGAGGAACACTGCTGCCGTATCCTAGCAATAGACAATCAGAAAGATCACCCAGCACGGTTACCTCCCTCATAACCAAATTAAGAGAAACCGAGACTGTGGACGATCAGAAACGTAGTGACCATCTGAAGAACCGACCAACAAACCTTAACGATGGTGTTTTGGGAAAAGTTCACGATGCAATGTCCTGCAACGTTTGACTCAGGAGTAGCTCTGTATATGTGAACCAGCTCTTAAATAAAATTACTGTCCCTTTACTGGTTACTAAACAGTATCTGATCAAGTCTGACTACCATCGGTTCTTCCTCTAACAGAATATGATACTCGGAGGTCGGGTCTGCCTACGTTACCTGCCCAGCCGTCCTCACAGTCGTTATCCAGGTCATCCAGGTCTTTCAGATCATCAGGGTTGATGATGGCAGCTCGAGGAGGTCTGTCTCCATGTCGGCGAACCGGTCGAGGCGAGGGACGGGGAGGTACTCGGGCAAAGCGGCTCTCCCTCCTCACATCTCCACTACAAAAAAAAACCCCGCTTTATACAGTTTCCTTAAAACATCTGAATAAAACAGAGCTCCCAAAATATTAAGGATAAAAACTTCCAATCTTAATCCATTCCCCCAACTTACTAATCATTTAGGTTACTTAAATATCCACATTGATAGTTCGAGGGTATAGTAATACATTAGTAATTCAGTTGTGTATTAATATAATACAATAATATAATTGTGCACCATGTACAGACGAGTTAGTAACTGATTTACCATCTTCTATTATCCAGCAGTAAATCAGTATAACTGCTACCTGAAATCCCTAAATAAAACCACGGCGCTCCCATTGGTCACGACTGGAACTTACTTAACAGGTTCGGGAGGGTAGGAGGGTCTGAATGCGGGCCTGGTCTCAAAGCGAACAGGGGCGACAACGGGGGTAGGACTCTGCTCAGAGGAACTGAGGCCCTCACGAGAGTCTTTAGAACACATCTGTGGGAAAATGTACATAAACATAAAAATGTTTACAACAAGAAAAACCTTACCGCCACAGAAGAGCTGTGGTACTTACAAAGGCAGGCAGCATGTCATGGTAGGTGGCGCTAGAAGAGTGATGGAGCTGGTACTGCATGCCCGGGGTTATTCGGCGTGGGGGTGGGGCCGGACGGACAGACGGTTCCTTTAGCTCCGGGGAAGCAGCGGTGACGGTATTAACAGACGAGGAAGCGGAGGATACGGAGGACGAGGAGGCAGGAGGGAGAGGAGCGGTCGCTTCAGACGAGCCGCCGCTTTTGCCCTCCGGATCGGAGGAGAGGGCAGAGGATAGAGACGGGGGCTGCAGGTACCTCCCTCCACCCTCCCTCCAACTCGTCACATCTTTAACGAAAACAAACGACCAATCAAAGCCACGGTTAGAGTGATCAGTTACAGAGTGGATCAAATAAATAAAAGTGGCAGCTGAGAAACTCACTCTGGGGGCGGAGGCTTGGTCCGGGCCCATACGACGGATCGAAGGCGCTTTTTTCCTTGCCACCCCTGTCCTGTTCTCCTGCTGCTTTCAGCGTCGGAAATTCCTCGTGAGAGAAGGGCTGCAGTCGGCTTGAGGCCCTTAAACCTGAAACATGAGCAGAGGACTTCTAATCAGATAAAATTATGAAAAATAAATTAAAAAAACAAGATGAGCAAACGTTCAACAAGTGAAGACGTAGGAACTATACTGTAATTCTGATTCAGATTATATACGGATAATCAAATTTTCTATCCAGGATCAAGACATTTTCAGAGAGGATAAACCTAATAACTCTGTCAGGATGGGAATTAATAAAACAGTACAATCATGTCTAAGCTTAATTATTAACGTTGTTACGGTCTTAGCTTTGCATAAAGAATGCTGCTTAAAGAATAAAGTTTTCATTTTAAAACGTACAAATTTTTTTTTATTTCATTCAGAGCTCACCAAATATAAAACCACTTCTTTCCCTATACAGCATTAAAATGTTTCTTTAGACCAAGGCTAAATTCCACACTGCTTACCAAACCATCTAACAAAAGCACCAAGGACTAACTATTTAAAGTCTGAAGGACTCTAGATCTGACCGATCAAGCTGCTGGCACGGAGGTTGTAAAAGGAGAAGAGTTACTGTGCTCGTTACGCCGAGTTAACGACCTTCACTAGAGTGTTTAGAGGACTTTACCATCTGGATCGACTGCCTTTCCATTTAGCTGTGCCCATTGCTTTGGTCCACTGGTGCTTGTGTTCTGTAATAAATAAGAAACACAGACATACAGTTTACATAACACACTCAATAACAGTACTACTGGGAGTCACTGCTGCAGCAGGGTCATACAAATAGAGGAACAAAGTGCTCAGTAACTACTCACTCACAGCTCTTTTATAATAACGTATTCTATTATTATAACAGAGCAAAAGGTTGCACAGGTAAAGTGGATTCTGGCTCATGCTTCATGGTCAATAAGGTGCAGTTTTGGGAAAGTCCGGAACCTGTGGTTGCTATGGTGTCACCGTGGTATCTCAGAAGGTTGCTAGGGGTTAGGGTTAGTGTGTTTGTGTTATTACCTCCTGACTGACTGGTACTGGAGGCTTCTGAAGATTGGAGACGGATTTCTGTAAAGGCAGCTGCTGCTGCGACTCCGGCTGCTGTACTGCTGATACAATGGAACTGCAACCAGAAACCGAGAGTCGGAGATTACATTACCGTGTTTCATAGCATCATAAGCAACACGTTTGTAATTGACTTAACATTCATTATGCGTGACATAATGCTCACATCCAAATTAAATATCCTCATTTCTGTGAGCAGCAAATAGTAAATAATATCCTATTTCATCATGTGGTTTGTAAAACGCAACGTTAAATAACGTAGCCCATCATAACTATCGTTATATAGTGCTGATGGTGTTGATCTCAGAGTCACTGTTAAGTCACCTGAAAATAAACAACAACATCCCTTCTGTACATTTATCAAACAGAACATTAAACCATTTCACAATCCTAAGTGAATCGAACTAAAGACCAATCTGCAACATGAACGTCAGATCCTTCTGATTGGATCCTGAATGAGAAGAGCAGGAACTTGTTCATCCCCGTTAACCAGTACAGACTATTTCTAAATAGAAACATTTGATCTATTCTTTTTTTAACAGCTTTAACAGTTTTGTTTTCACTAAATTAATAAAAGTTACTTGGTTGGTCTCTAACGATTCACAAGTCCAAATGAGTTTTAGGCCAACACCCCATACGTCCAGTTTCTGTAAACAAACTAAAAAATCTCTGTTTCGAAGACATTTTGGACTTTGTTTGGACAGGAAGAACATCTGGCAACCTTCCATTCCAGAAAGAGCCTGGGACTTCACCATTTAAGAGGTAAGGGGGATGTACTGTGTTCCTGATATTAGAATATTATGTATAAAACGCGTTCTCTACGGTTTGACGTTCTAAAGCTTATCAGAGACAAAGCTGCATCTGAAAAACAGCAAAAGCAAGACAAGGCACCCCTAAAAAGGGACGAGACTAATACTGTAACCCTAGCTGAAGGTGAGCTGAAGCCAAACCTCTTTAGTTATCGGATACTTTTATTTAGCGGAACACAAGAGTCATGCTACAGAAAAATCTCTCCCTTTATAACCACACACACACACACACACACAAACACACCTCTTTTGATCGGGTTGTTCCTGCTTGTTCGCCCATCCTGTTCCGTCTTTGGGCACGATAATCACGTTCGGATCGTTTCCTCTGTTCTCGGACTTCAGGCTCGGCAGGTGAGCTGGTGGAGGCATTCGCCGAGCAGCGGCCACTTTACCAAGACTCTGTAAGCCATGTCGTGTAACAACTGCACACAAAACCGCACCATTAGACACACAGAGCTCAAAGGCAGCGTTTGTGGGGTGAGAGGACGAGGATTCGGGTCGTACCTGGAGTTTTCTGAGTTTCTACTGACTTTCCCTTGTACTTATCGTAGAGGCTGAGTGAGGAATACTTGCTTTTCCCATCCTTGGACTTGGTTATTTGCCCCAAACGATCGGACATTGCGATGAAATGTCATCGAGTATGGAAATTTTTATCGGCACCACTTCCTCTGTACCTTCTGTTTCTGTAAAAGAAATAAAAACGAGTCCATAAAGCTGGGATAAGACGAGAAAACGCAGATACCTTAAAACATAACCTTTTCAGCAGCTTCACTCAACCAAATACCTGCTTTAAATTATTATTTTACAGATATCATTAGTTCAATTATGGCATTTACATACAATTCGCTGCAACCTTGCTGAGGTTCACAAAATGTTGCACCGTTTGTACCTGTGGCTGTTTGTAGTTACTGTAAATAAGAAGCTATGCCACTACTATTGACTGATCAAATTTAACAGCAGGTCTGATCCTCCATTTATGTGTTTTTTAGACTTTAAAACTAGAATTCTAGTTAAGTAGAATTAAAAAAGTAACAAAGTGAAAATAAAAAATAAGCAGAAAAAGAGCAGACATAAAAAAAAACCCAAAAAAAGGAAACTTTAATTTTTAAATAATAAATAAATGTGTAAAAGAGAAAAGAACAGAAGTTAAAAGTTAAACATGGAAAGGAAGTAAAGAAAGGCAAATAAATGTAATGAATAAAAGATCTGCAAAAGAAAGTTGAGATTTTTTTTTTAGGATGTTTTGTTGTGTTGTTATTTCTTTCCATCTTTTATTGTGCACCTTTTGTAAATACACTGAAAGAAAAATATATATCCTCTAGAACACTTCACATGAAGGAGGAAACTTTTATAAACAGAAATAAATTTGTTTCAGAGAACAGTACACCTTACGTTTAACAAAACCTGAAAGAACTACTTTGATTTTTTAAATTTTCTTATTGATTATTTGTAATTATGATGGCCCTTGATGGTTTAGTTGCTCTGCGGTCCACTGAGTATGATGTGATATCATCAGGACCCACTAAAGGATGAACGTGTGATATGAGACCTGCAGTGTTACCATGGCAACCAATCTCGAAGTGCAACTGAACACAAGTACGGCCCACACCGAGCCCAATTTGGGGTGTTACCCCAGGTACCCCCGGCCGTCCATAAGCAGGGTTTAAGAATCGAGATACAGCCTCCCATCTAAAGAGATTTAATTAATTTAAAAAAATATCTAAAAGTCTGTCATCGTCTCCCATAAGAAGCCAAAGATCTTACTCCATTTTAACTCGAGATTATTAATAAATATTTATTAAATACAAACCTAAGAACAATAATAAATTGTAAATATAAACAGCATCGTCTGTAATCATCTGAAATACAAAAGACAAAAACGGCTTAAGAAAAGAGCAACAAAAGTGGCAAAAAAGTAAAGAAAAAGAGAAAAAGTAAGCAAAGAACTGAAGATGAAGAACTAAATGGAAAAAAAGCAAAAAAAGAAAACAAATAAGAAACAATACATGCCAAAGGAAAACTTAAGTTAGAAAATAATAAAAGAAAGAGAGAATAAAAACAGCAGAAATCCTGATCCTCCTTACAGATAATAATTCCTCTATAATAAAACTAATATAATTTTATTCCCAACACAGAGATAAACAAACCCAGAGACGGAGTGCTAATTAATGACTAACGACGACACAGTCTTTAAATCATAATTTTGATAACGCTTAGGTGTTTCTAATAAAGTGTCCGCTGAGCGTGTCACACAGAGAAACGTTTTAGCAGAGATTAAAGCTTTATGTCAGGGTCTGCATACAGGACGGAAAACCGACTCCAAAAAACTGCAACCCCCCCCCCCCAACACACACACACACACACAAAAAACCTCATTATCACAATGTCTGAGCATAATCAGCAAAATCACTTGTAATAATCCGATAAAGATTAGGATTTAAACTAAACAAACATCATCAAAAGGTGCAACGACAAAACAACAACCGGTTTAAACACCTGAAAAGGAAGCAGCGTAAAGAGAAAAGCAAAATTAACCAGCAAAAGCAATCAAAAGAATAAAAAGTCTCCCATCAGCTACGGAATAATGTACTATTTATTATTTGGGATGATTTTAATAAATAGATAAAATAAAATTAAGAAAGAAAGGAGGGTAAAGAAAAGGACTGAAGGCTAAAGTTACAAAATAAAGAAATGCTAAAGTGTAAAGAAATATAAAAGAGGAAACAAAAGAAAAGGAAAAAGTAAATAAATACTAAAGGTTAAATGTTAAGAAAGGAAAAAAAAGACAAATGCTACAGAGGGAAGAAAAAAAGTACAATTTCACAAAGAAAATAAAGCTCATATATGAGGTAAAAAAAATGCAGAAAACCCTGCACTAATTATTATTTAGGAATATTAACATCATTAATTTATTAATTTTGTATTTTTTAAATTACGTCTGCTTATAACGCTTCTTAAATCTAAAATAAATAAAGACTACAAAACAAAAGTTTAGTATTAAAAATAACTATATTAAAAACACAATATAATCGTAGTGAGATATGAAGCAGAGTCCAGCACAACCAACATAATATTTAAATTAAATAATCATTTAATTATTAATAATAAAAACACTTTCCTTTTTGGGAGGAAAAATAAACGATTTGTGCTCTAGACACAAAACTATCAATTCGAATTAATAATCCTGCTTTTATTCCCAGATTGATTTAAAACCTTTAAAACCTCTGTACGTAAACTTTAAATAAATCATTAAATAAAACTAGTCATTATAAACAGACTATATTTTCTTTATTTCATTTTTTACTTGTATTATTTCACAGGATCATTTTTTACATATACATACATACATACATATACATATACACATACATACATATATACACACACATACTTTATTTTTGATTATTTAATAATACTGATTATTTCATAATACTTATTATTAGTACATTAGGTTAAATAATAAAGAAAAAATGCAACTAACTTAAAATGGCAACAAAGCGCCGCTGTTTTTAATCCAATTTGGCTTGAATTTTAGTTCAGATCTGAAAATTAATGAATTTAAACGTGTCGTTTATCTTTCTAATTTCAAATAAAAACCACTTTAATGTTCTCAGGTACCTCCGGATGCTAAGCTAACGTTAGCATTCGATGTAAACACCTAGCCTTTGTAACGATTTAATCCTCCTATTAAAGCTATTATTAAGAAGGAAAACAAACATGAGTGAAAGTGATTAAACATAGCTTTAGTCATTATTGGTATTTATTAACGAACGGGTTTAGAGAGTTTCATAAATAACGGTACATAGCCGCTGATGCTAATGTTAACCAAGAAGCAGAGCGTTAAAGATGAATAAAGATCAGTTTATTAATTATAAAGCGGATGATAAATAAGCAAATAAAGGGGATTTATTAGGAGTTAAGACGCTGTTCTACAGGTCCAGCAGCAGCGCTTTATATTCGGTTCGGACGGGTTGCGCTCGCGCTCTGTTACTCAGAGCTCCAGATTAAAAATGGCGCATCAGAACAAAAGCGAGCATAAAGCTCAGAGAAGGAGAGAAAAAGAGGCAGAAAAGCGGAGCGGAAGCCACATAAAGCTCACCCGGAGACTGGATAAGGCCGAGCTGAGGTGCGATGAGCCGGAATAAGAGCAGCTGAGAGTAAAACCACCGAGGATGGATAAAGATTCAGGTTCTGCTGCTGCTCTTTCAGCCGCCGCTTTGATTTTCCACCATCAGCTTCTTCCTCACTGCTGCTAACGGCTAACGGCTAACAACCAGCGGATATGACGTCAGCGAGAAAGCGAGAGAGTTAATTTAGTGATTATTCTGAGGTTTATCATTCTGATTCAATATTCTGTAAATCTTGTTCATTTTTGTTGCTACTGTTGTGTTTATTTAGTTTTTTAGCACAGCTTTGGCCAATAAGAATAAACCTGCAACATTCAACATATAAAATCCTATACAACAGCTCTACCTGCTGACCACTATTAAACATTTCATGATAATAATAATAATAATAATAATAATAATAATAATAATAATAATAATAATAATAATAATAATAATATTCTTATTGGCGTTATGATTATCATTATTATTGGTGTTATTATTATTGCCATTATAATTACTGGTATTATTATTATTATTGTTGTTGTTATTATTATTATTATTGCTACAGTTATTATTATTATTATTATTATTATTATTATTATTATTATTATTATTATTGGTGTTATGATTATTATTAAAATTATTATTATTACTTTGAATTCCACCTGAATGGGTAATTTTGTTTTTCTGATTCTTGATTTCTACTTATTTATTTGATTATTATTATCTTTTTTGTTTTTTGATTGTGTAGATTAAAATGAATATTATTGCCACAGAGGAAAGAGCTGTTTCCAATAACAATAAAGAATTCATTATTCATTCATTCATTGCAACCACCTAGCAACACCATAGAACCCAACGATATTGGGACACACTCCCTCACGTTCCTAAAATGTATTAAAGCATGCTCCTGTATGCCACCAAAATCCATAAGTATTGGGACACAAAGCCCACATTCTTTCTATGTCCATATATTAAGCACTGTTGTAGTTCCATCATGAAATGCAGATCTAGTTATTACTTAGCAATTACTAACAAAAAAGAGCTCAAAATAGGAACAGTGTAATATTATTTATTGTGTATATATGTATTATTACATTTTTACTGTCTGTGTGTGTGTGTGTGTGTGTGTGTGTGTGTGTGTGTGTGTGTGTTCTGTTGAGATTATAAGTTGCTTGGGTAACAGAGAATCCTGTCCATTCCTGATACACTACTGTACATGTACTTCTTATCTAGTGTGTGTGTGTGTGTGTGTTTGGTGTTGTATGATAGATAAGTGCAGTGCCCATGGGTGTAGGACCCCCTTCTGATTGGTACAAAAAATCTAACATAATTATTTAAACTCTGTGTTTAAATCAGAAATAATTAGTATTAACTTATGAGATTCATTATTTCATAATTAATTACAATCTCATCCAACTCTCTCATTGTTATTTTCTTCACTTATATTCTTTATTTGTAATATTTTATAGTAGAAGAATAATCTACCTTCCTTTATTTATAGTCGTTCACAATCAAACAAAACCTGAATAATTTATTGTATTACAACCTCAGATCAGCAACATTAGGGAAAATGCAAATAAAAAACGTCACAGAGAGTACGAACCTGAGATATTTCAATTGTTTTTTTTTTGTTTTTGTTGTCATGTCAACATCCATTTCTACATTCCTTCAATTGCCCCTAAGGGATGAATAAAGTTTTCTGAATCTGAAATTAAAATAAATAAATAAATAATTGGGATGGGGTCATTTAGAGCTAGGAATGAGGCAAGAAACACTGCTTTTATTTGAGCTTTTTTAAATTTTAGTCTTCTTTTCTTTTTTTTTGCTTCCATAACAATCCACCTTTTTCTTTGTGAGTGAGGATGTACTTTATTTCTCTGCATGATAAACTGAACAAATAACAGAAACAATATATAGTACTTTACAATTAATAATAATAATGATAATAATAATAATGATAAATACTAATAATAACAATAAAAATTAATAATAATTAAAATTAATAATAATAAATACTAATAATAATAATAGTAATAATCAATAATAAATAACAACAACAACAACAACAATAATAATAATAATAATAATAACAATAATAATAATTTAAAATGTTTATTTAGAATTTAAAAGTGTATACAGAAACAAAACATATCAAAAGAATGATTACAGTAATAAATCCACTGGAATTTGAAGTTTATTTAAAATAATAGTAAAAGAAAAAAAGAAGAGCCATAAAAATTAAGAACAAAAAAAGCAAATAAATGATAGCAATGTGTAAAGTGAATGTGTGTGTGTGTGTGTGTGTGTGTGTGTGGTCCAGAGTTGAACCTTATCTAACCATCAATAATAAATACGATAAGAACAACAAAAGAGAAACAGCAGAACGAGTGTTTATCCGCCTGTATAACTACATTACCCAGAATGCTTTTGACTGGAGAGGAGAAGTGACGTTTTGGAGCCTTTGAAATAAAGGGACCGGAGGCTTGTGGTTAACAGAAGCACGGCAGCGCTGCTGGAGGAGAGAGCGCAGGGCCGGGGTGATGCCAGGGTAGACGGGTGCCAGGACCCCAGCTCTACAGATTAAGAGTTGTGGTGTTTGTGCTTTTCTCCAGCTCTTCTATCGGAATAATTTAGGATGATCTGGAGGAAGAGACTCTGTCGTTCAGATAAACAGGAACATTAGATTCTATTGAATTGTATTGATTGGTTTTTAATGTTGACGGATAAATTACAGGAGCCTGAAACATTTCTGCTGCTGATTTGTTCTTAACGATCCTGTGCTTTTACAGGAAGATTTGGAGTTGTTTTTTTTATTAATTAATAATTTGGATGATTGATTGATCCTGGTTTGGTTTGTTTTCTTTAGGTTATAAAGCACTCACTGTAAGAGTTTAGGATAATAATTAATAAGAGATTAATAATCTGCACTAATTAGAGACTTTATTAGGGAGTCGGATCTGAGGAAGAAAGACATCATGAAATCGGCCCAGATTTAAGTTCTAAGCTCGTGCTCATGCTGCACACCGGATCTGAGGCAGGGCGGAGGATTAAAGCCGGAGCCGGGAGGATGAGGAGGATGTGGAGGGTGAAGAGGATGCAGCGGGTGAGAGCTGGCTGATCTCCGGATGCGGGCTGTGGTTTGGACGATCACCTCAGCTTCAGGTGCAGGAGGAGCAGGAGCGCGTGCACGCTGTGGAACGCTGCTGGGCATCTGCCTGCTCGTGAGCGCGATGGGATGCATCCAGAGCCTCCGGTGCAAACCCAAGAGCTTCCGAGAGAGCATCAGCGTGCTGGAAGTCAGCAGCTCCATCGACCCGAACCCGACCAGCATCGACGAGTCCTCGAGCGTGGTGCTGCGCTACCGTACCCCGCACTTCAGAGCCAGCGCGCGCGTCCTCGTGCCTCCCGTGGCCGCCAAAGAGACGTGGACGGTGGGATGGATCCAGGCTTGCAACCACATGGAGTTCTACAACCGGTACGGAACCGAAGGCATGTAAGTACCTGTCTGCTACTCACCTTATCTAACCGGTACCACTTCCGTCCTCAGCACAGCACGTGCAGAAATAATTATTACAACGAACTGTAAACAAAACGTTCGATTATGAAGCAAAGCGTTGAGCACAGGTGAGCAAATTCAGATAAACAGGTTAAGAAAAGTCATAAAAGTTACCTTAAGCAGTGTAAAATGACCCACTCTGGTCTCTAACATTACACTTTACAACATGGGCGTGTCTAGCTCCTTTTCAGGGGTGCTGAAGCAACCCCAAAATACGTTCAAACACCCTTAAGAGTGAGAGGAACTAGTAATTTTTGTTGCTGATTCTTTGTTAAAGTTTTGCTTTGATGAACTGAGAAAGTGTTGAAAGCGAGGAAGTACTGAATAGCTTAATCTATAGCTTAATAGCTTAAATAGCACATTTCATTTTAAGATATCTTTTTGTTCAGTAGCATTTTTTGTGAGCAGCGTATGTGTTGGTAACTAAAAATAACGGAAGCTGATTTTTAAAATGATTTTTAAGCAAAGGCAGTGTAACATTAGAGACTAAGTACGGCTACCAAATGATTTTATTCTATTACATTATGAGTGGGTTTTTGAACCCTTTAACCCTGTGCTTTTACATTCTTCATACATAACCTAAGAAGATTAGTACCAAAGTATACCAAAGTAAAGGATGCATACCATCCGTTTCTATCAGAGTCAGTTAAAACACGACACCCACAGATGAGTTATCGGGTTTTTCCCCGATCCTGCTGATGATTATTTTTAAGAGATAGGGTGACGTGCAGTACCCTTTTTATTCAAATTGTGGCCCTTGAGTCTCCTCAGGATGCATGTATTTGAAGTTCAGCAGAAGCTTCAGATAAGCAGAAGTTTTGGGCACCACTTGTGCAACTGAGATAAAAAAAAGAAGCACAATAACAGGGCAGCATAAGAACCCTGACGCACCCCTACATCCCAACTCGGTTCAGTTTATTTTTAATAATAATCAATTGTGTAACACAAACACAATCCCATCCAATCGTTGGTTACCACTCACTAACAAAATAAATATTTGATCCAGAGAGAGTGGTTGTGATTGATTGAAACTTTATCTGTATTAATGTGGATGGATGATTTATAGAAGTAATTATAATATTCGAGTTTATCCGGGGCAGGGGGTGAGGGGGGGGAACTCTACCATTATAAGGAGGTTCTAGTTCCCCTGTTAATCCGCCTCTAGTCTGGATATAAGATGATGATAGAACGGGTTCTGTATGGTATCCTGTCCCACGTTTACCCACAGATGTTACAGATGTTCCTGTAGATCTTGCACACTCATAGCTGCTCCCATAAATGCTCGATAGGTGATCAATCTGGCAACCGGGCCCCAAGGAAGCGTTCACATTTAATGTAGACATTCCTAATAAATCCCTGCTGTTTGTGGGCGATCCTTATGCTGCTGAAAAATGCCATTTGGAAGCCCTGATATTAGAAACAACCCAGGACGTCCTGCACATATCACTGGGTTGTTCCTCCTATCACTACTAGTGGTGACCGACTGTCGCTCCACAGCAAAGGCAGGATTGAAAGGTTCACCACAAGGCCCCAACACTCGAACCCGACCATTGTGAGATCCCAAACAGAACCTAAATTCATCACTAAAAACATTGCGGTTCCAGTCCAGAGGAATCCAGGTTTCTTGTTCATGACAGTCATATGTATTTCAATCACATCATCATCATATTTATAGTTTATTGATTTCTGTTGATGAATGATTAGGATGAATTCTGTTGCAGCCTTTTCTCTGTACTGGATTCTTCTTGATTGTAAAATACAGGAGCGTTTGTGTTCCAGTTACGTGCTGCAGTTAGAAGGGTCGCTGTCAAGATGCTGCTCAAATTCTGCCATGGTTTCACATGGCCTACATCCTGTTTCAGAAACCACACTCTGTCCTAGATTCGAAAAAAAAAACAGTCCTTCAGAGAGGCAAAAGACTTTCAGTGAGGACCAGCAGGGTTTCACCCGAGACTCCCGTTACTACTAATAATTTTTGGAGAGTGGCACTGTGCTCTGTCCTGACCTTTACTCACTTTGGTTCCTCTTCTACAGTTTTTGATTTAATATGAGCTGATCAGTAAAATAAATCCTGGTCCTTTCTGTAGGAAGCAGCCTCAGCTTTCACACACTGATTTAGAAACTAAAAGCATTTGGTAATAGGATAATCTTATCCAGAGCTTAGAATTAAACAAGCTACAGTCCACATAACTATGGTTTAAGGGCCTTAGTCAGAGGCCCAGCATGACCCCTGGACCTCCACTGACCCACCAAATATAAAACAAACATAAGATTTTACTCTCTTTCCCTGTCCGTCAAAGAAATCTTAGTAAAAACATAAGTGTTTATTTAATAAAACACTATACACCATGTGATCAAACACTAGGAGCTTCTACTCTAAAAGGATAAATAAGATAAGATTCTCTAATACTAACTGATTGCTTAATTGATTGATCGTATGCCTCAGAGTAAAAATATGCTGCTACTTAATTACAAGGTTCGTAATAGCAGAGGAAACTAAATCTAGGGTTAAATCTAAAAAAATGTAGGGTTTAAAGTTGTGATGTTTACAGTAAAAGTTCTGATTCACATTTTTCACCAGTAAAGATGTTAGAGCAGTTCTGAAACATGACCTCAATTAGCTCAGACTCAAATCACTGTGCTAGAGATAAAAATCACAACTCTCACCTCGCATCAGTTTTGTTCCAGCTTCGACAGTTTGAATATGAACAGAAACACACTTTGGTTTCATATCATTTTTGGATTCTCTCATTGTAAACGAGTTCTCCAGGGAGGAACAAATTAACCTCTTTTAATCATTTAAAGGTCTGAGCCAACATTGGAAAAACATCACTAGATCAAAAATCACAAGCTCCCTGTTTATAATATGATGCTAAAAACGTTCAGTTGATCAAAATTCATCATTAAGGATGTAAGGTGAAGCCATTAATGCAGCAGAATGTTCATGCTGTTCTGCTGAGTCACATGATTCAAGAGGAAGGTCACAGTTCTGCTGCAGTCAGGAAATCAATTCGTCCAGCTACAGACAGACAGAGACACACACACAGACAGAGAGACACACACACACAGACAGAGAGACACACACACACAGACAGAGAGACACACACACACACAGACAGAGAGACACACACACACAGACAGAGAGACACACACACACAGACAGACAGAGACACACACACACAGACAGACACACACAGACAGACACACACAGACAGACACACACAGAGAGACACAGACAGGGAGACAGAAAGTTCCTAATTCAGAGATGAATACCCCCATCAATATATATATTATTTGGGGTGGGGTGGGGGGGGGTTGGTGATGTTGTAATGATCTGCTGGGGTTCTGCTGGTTTATGGAGCAGACAGATGATCCTCTGAGTTACAGCTGCTGTGGGATCAGTCAGTGAGAAATTGGACTTGCCCCCGTAACCCTAAAAAAGTCCAGAGTGAAAGAATGCAGCAGCACCGTGCTATCTATAACTCGACCCTCAGCAGCTAAATATAAAGAGAACCTTCAGCCTTTAGCCACTAAATCTGCTCTAGAGCTTCCACACACCTCCACGCTAAACCAGTGCATCACCAACTAACTAACTAGCTAACTAACTAACTAACTAACCAACCAATCATCAAAAGCTGAGCTGCTGATCCACACTGTACACTTCCCATTTTTGGGTTATTTCCATGGTCAGTAAGTCTTATTTTTACACCAAATCACAAAAATTGAACCACTAGGGAAAATGCCAATTTATCAGTGAAATTATTCTAACAAACATACCATCACAGATGTATAAATGACCTTTACTGAAGGCCCTGACCCGACCCCATACCATGATCGAGCCTGGCTCTGGACTCCTAACAGTCTGGATGCTTCCTCTTGATCGTTGATGTGATGTCGATTTATTATTATTTTTTTTACTTCATTGGGCTCGGCGGTATCTAAGATGGACCTTCACACACTAGAAACGAGGAAAGTGCTCAGAGCAAGCAGGATTACAGTACTTATGATTTGGAAGAAATGGAGGTTACCATGTGCTTCAGACCGAAGATGAAAAAAATTCAGTTTACTCCTTAAACACTGATATCTTATTTGGCACCAAATCAGGATTAGAATAAGCTGTTTGAAATCGCATCGTTATTTAGTTTTTAATTTCATTAGTAGCTCTAAATTGTCCTTGTTGTAACTTCTGAAATGCAGGACCGGATGTTTATCGATTAAAAAAAAAAAAAAAAAACCTGAAATATTTCGGTTTTTTTTTAAATGTGCATTTTCCATACTGTCCCATTGTGTTTTCTGATTTGGGGGGTTATACATTAAATACTTAAATCGTTGTGCCACCTCCACAAACAGGTTCAGCTTTATTCTTTACTTTTAATAAATTACAAACGAGAACGACTTCATTTTCAGATATGCGCTGTTAATCAATTTTAAAAATCTCTAATATCTTTTATCACTGCTTTAGGGGCGTACCTACAGGTGGGCTGGGGTGTTTATTGCCCACCCAGAGGAACCTCATATTAAGAGAGACCAGTAACCATCGACAGAACTCAGTCCCACCAGAGTGCAGGAACTCCCTCCATCATTTAATCATGTGCCTCCAAGGACCTCCCACTGAGGACTGATTTTAAAATCTATTTTGTTACTTATTTTATTACTAACTTAAACATTATTATTGATTTACATTTTATTATTTAATTAATTTTACTATTACTTTAATATACTTTTAAGTATTCACTTAATTTGCATCTGGGCCACCGTCGCCCTAGGTTTGCTCAGTTTGGGATTGACCTTTTAAGATCATATAAGATTATAAAGCTCTGAGACAATATCCGTTATAAAAAGCTCTATAGAAATAAATTTTGACTTGACTTGGTGAGATATAAATTGTTTTAATAGTTGACCACCTTTCATTTGAAATATGTTCTTCCATGTGCTTTAATAATAATAAAAACATTTGCCATATTTCAGAGGTAAATATGAACAATTGTACTCAGAATTTGAGATACCTGTAACATGTTTTTTATTTTTTGTCGTTCAGGCTCCCCTAACCCTCTGACGTTTCTGGATTTTCCTCCTTTAGGTCAAGCTGGGAGCTTCCAGATCTTCGTGACGGTAAAATCCAGGCCATCAGTGACTCAGACGGAGTAAATTACCCCTGGTACGGGAACACCACGGAGACCAGAACCATCATCGGTCCGACCAAGAAAGAGACCAAGTTCACGGTCAGCATGAACGATAACTTTTACCCGAGCGTGACGTGGGGCGTCCCGATCAGCGAGAGCAATGTGCCCATGCTCAGCAGCATCTGGAGGGACCAGAGCTTTACCACGTGGCTGGTGGCCATCAACCAGGCGTCAGCAGAGATGGTGGTGCTGCAGACAGTGCGCTGGCGCATGAAGCTTCACATCGAGGTGGATCCGAAAAAACCTCTGGGGAAAAGGGCCAGACTTTTAGAACCCGTTGCTCAGGAACAGCCGCAGCTGTTGGGGAGAAACGACCCGATCCCCCAGAACGCCCTGGTCAAACCCAATGCCAACGACGCCCAGGTGCTCATGTGGAGGCCCGGGACAGGAGATTCGGTGGTGGTTATACCCGCCAAATACTGAGCCTAACTCAGACTTTTATCAGTTCAGCCCACAGGCAATGTGAAAAAAAAGAAAGCACAACTTTACTACCTTCAGTCTGGTTTGGGATCACTGTGCTAAAAACGAGGCCGCTGCAAAAAAAAAAGTATTTTTAGGGTGTGTGTTAGCTTTGGAATGTGATTTGTATTTATTTATTAGTTTGAGTGAAGAAAACATGAAGCTTTTTTTTTTTTATGAAACATTCGTTCTATCCACGCTGCCTTCAGTTTCCACGGCGATGCTGCACCTCATGGGACTCTGTTCCTTTTTTAGCGTGTCCCCTTCATAGGGAGCCTCCTTCCTTAATCACAATCCACATTGTCCATCACTAAAATCGTCAAACCTAAGGGTCCAAAACAATCCGACATTTAATCCCACTGCGCTTCCTAACTGAACCTGATCAATAAAATCTCATTATCTTTCTCTAACAGATCACAGTCACTGACCGTCTAATCATCAGAATGATCTGATGTGCTGCAGCTGCTCAAAAACATAAACATAATAATAATAATAATATAAGAAGAAATAAACAAATGCATAAAAAGTGAACAGTATGGCTGCTTCGTTTGTATTTCCCTCATTAGACGCAGATCATTATCTAATATTATTCCTCTTCCAAAACTTTATAACGCTAAAATAGAATCAAAAAAAGTTCAAAGGTCCAAACTGAATGTGTTTAGGGGTTTAGTTTTATTTCAGGGGAAAGAAAAGAGTTTTTAAAAGTGGTTTCCATTATTCATGATTTTAAAATCATCAATAGCGGAATAAATTAAAGTAATCTAGAATAAAAATCTGTCCTGTTTAAAATACATTCACTGACTTTCTTATCCACTTAATCCTGAGCGCCGGCAACCCAGGGCACAAGGCGCCAGTCATAGGGTGCGCACACAGTTTCACTTTAGAGACACCAATTAACCCAGGTTGTCTCTGGACTGTGTCAGGAAACCCTTACACAGACGGGGAGAACATGCAAAAAAATCACACATACTTCATAACAATAAAACAACTTTTTGGTCTGAATTTATGAATAAATAGAGAAACTCTTAGTCTCCCTATTGAGATTGATTTGTTTATTATCCTAATGAAGATAATTTACTTTAATCTTTTGTATGAATGCTGTTTAATGGGGTTAGAGGTTTAATGATGGAGATACATTTACTGCTCATATTTAAGGTTCCACAGTTAAGGGTTAAAGGTGACAAATCAGCACCTAAAGTGGTTATTTTTGAGGTTCCTGCCTCCTCCTACATGAACTAACATTTGACTCAACAAATTAAACTTGAAAGAACCATCTATAAATATTAAACATGTATCTTCATCTCTATGCTTTTCTTATCCTGGCTGGCGTTAAACTTAACCTTTTCTTTGCTGCTAGCTTTCTTTCTTTATATTTATTTAAATTAAGGCTTCAGCAGAGCTGCTACAGATAATATAATGCTAATAACATGCTACAGATTCTCTTGAACAACGGTCTAGAGATCTAAAGTTCATGCTGCAACATCAGGAAATGGAGAAACACCAGCGTGCATATGCAGAAGAAGAAAAGCTGAAGTGAAAGGAAGACAGGAAGTGACAGGATCTGTGGTTTCAATGAAACTGACGAGCAAAACTTCAGACAAGCTGCAGCTTTAGTCATCAGAACTTCTGCAAGTTTAGTGTTTAACTTAAAGAATAAGTTCAGCTCAGAAGCTATAGCTGAGCAGCAGAAACACACACGAGGACGTTCAGTTAAAACTGTTCATGCAACTTTAGCAAAGAAACCAAACTCTAGTCACTGAAACTCAAATTAAATAATAAACCTCTCGCCTGTTTCAGGCAGAACATACAGAAACGGTTACGGCTGCGCTCCGATTACATACGGACCGAAAAGTGCTGCCCCTATAAAAAGGCACTCAGAGGCTACTTTCGGGTAAGTGCACCTCTTGGTGAGGAACTGGTGATCATCATTGGACTGATGATGTGGGGAGGCGTCTCATACGGCGTCGTTCGGCCCTAACAGCGATACGAGGGAAACAAACAACTCAGCGATGTGTTCAGGATGTCCTGTATACCATCCCACGGCAGGGCTTCCAAATGGCAGCAAGATAATGGTCACCCAGAAATGTCTTCTTCAGACTGGAATGGTTCATCCTGTATGAGATTATTTATTTATCACGCGCGCTATAAACACTTCTCCAAAATATGATAAACAGCAGGGATTTATTAGGAATGTCTCCATTAAATGAGAACGCTTCCTTGGGGCCCGGTTGCCAGATTGATCACCTATCGAGCATTTATAGGAGCAGCTATGAGTGTGCAGGATCTACAGGAACATCTGTAACATCTGTGGGTAAACGTGGGACAGGATACCATACAGAACCCGTTCTATCATCATCTTATATCCAGACTAGAGGCGGATTAACAGGGGAACTAGAACCTCCTTATAATGGTAGAGTTTCCCCCGATAAACTGGAAAGTAACTATAATCACTTCTATAAATCGAGTCCACATTAATACAGATAAAGATTCGATCAATCACAACCACTTTATTTTGTATTTCATACCATGCTCATGAGGCAACGCTGCTCCACTCGGACCACCACAGATATAAATAAGGAAGATATCACTAGGTAAATAATAAAATAATTGAATTTTATTAAATAACACAAATTTTGTAAAGCTGCTTTGAGACAATGTTCCATTGTAAAAAGCGCTATATAAATAAATTTGAATTAGAATTTATATAATATATTCTGGCTAAATTAGGGCGTGGCTCGTCAGCTCTACCACACTAACCAATAACATCAGAGTCAGACCGGGACAGCTTTTGCTGAAAGGAAAGTGTTGAGTGCGAGTGTACTGAAAGTATCAGCAACGTTGTCAGCAGGAGGGCCTGACGCTCAAGATTCCCACCTTGAGCCCTGTGATGTAGGTCAGCCCCTTGCCCCATCACACCCTGAATCGGATTAAGCAGGTGAGTGAGTGTGTGTTAATATAAACACAGCAGACTTCTGTTGCAATTAGGAAGAGTTCCAGACTGAAGCAGCTGCTCAGTACGAGGTTAAATCTTGTTCTAAATGTAGCGCTCTGAGCTAAAGCTAATGTCTGGAATGTTAACCATGTATGACTAGCACGGCGGCTCATGGCTCGGAGCTAAAATAACCCGGTCATGTGACACTTTGTCTTGACTGAAACAATCAGGCCAATTTAAATGAGCCGATCACAAAAACGGTTTATTATAGAATGGATTAAAGTCAGATCACATGATCGGGGAAACACAAAACTCCAGTGCTGAACTGAACAAGCCTGGGGCAATGGTGGCAAGGAAAAACCCAAATCATTATAAGGAAGAAACCTTAAGAAGAGTCAAAAAGAAACAGACAATAAATGTAAGAACTAAGCTAATTTACCCAGACCAATAAAGTATAATAAAGTAATAATTCAAATAATAGAAACAACATAAATACTGACATATAAATAAAATAAAATAAAGTCACATTAGGATCCGGAGTGCTCGGTGACACTAACCCTCACAGGTCCGGGTTTAGTTTTCTTATTTATCTTTAGAATTAAAAATTTGTAAATGTTTGAACGTCTGTTATCTGTTTATAAACCAAACAAATCAATCAGCCAATAAAAAAGCCCAAGTTCAGCCCTGATTGTTACACACATCAGATCATTATTCATTGTCTGAACATGGGAGGAGAACATGCAAATTTCACACAGGTATCCATCTATAGAAATCATCCACGCCTTTTGCCCCTTTACAGGCAGAATGTGATTACATAACCATGCAGTTCTATTTAGACCTTATAACTGCAGGTTTTTATATCATAATAAACCTGATCACCCAACCAATCAGCTCCCAGATCACATCATACATACGTTACACATACATTAAGTATTTAGTAGGTTCTCCCATGCAGACTAACTTACAGGTTACACAATCCTACAATATAATTAATTATGGGTCAAGTTTCTTGCTCAGGGACTGGTAGTTTGGTAGAGGTGGGATTTGAACCCCTGACCTTCTGATCCATAGTCCTGGACTTTAGCTGCTTATTTTCCCAATCTCAGACCAGCATAAGAACATCTTTTTCCAATCATACCCTGATTATAAATCTGCTTAATAATGTTGTTTAGTTAAGAGTTGAGATTACATTACCCAAATAAAAATAACCGGCCCCACACAGGGGATCTGAAGTGGCTTGAAACATTCCAAGATAAGACCCGGAGTGACCATGATGAGATCCATCACATCTTGCACCATCCCATAACAAGCTCGAGAACCACATCCCCTGGAATAGGGCTGTCTGGTAATCAACAGCATCTTCTAACGAAGCTATTCCCAAACTTAATTTGAATAAGAAATTGTCCAAGATTATTACCTACAGAGGGCCCAGAGGGACAAACCAGCGAGCGGATACGTAACGTATGTAACATTAATCTGTGGTTTTTACTCAGAGCTCAGGAAGTACAGAAATACAACCAGTTTCTGTTTCTATAGAAACCTCCTAAACAAACAAACACCCAAACATAATCATGAAACACTGCTGATGAACACAAATCGCTTTTGTGTTTGTCAGTGTTTGGTGGTCGATGGTGTCTGAATGCAGAATGTTGGTGTTTGATGGTATTTTGGTTTTTGAAGGTGTTTGATAGTATTTCATTTAGGTGTTCAGTGGTTTTTGTTAGTGTTTTATGTGATGTTTTTTATTTTCTTTGTTGGTATTTGTGTTTGATGGTATACTGGTGGTGGGTGTCAGTGTTCTGGTGTTTGATGTGTTTTAATGTAGTGTTTGATGGCATTTATTTTGGCTGTTGATGGTGTTTGATAGTATTATAGGTGTGTTTATTTTTATATGATTTTTTTATTGAGTTTGCTGGTGTACTGATGGTGTTTTTGGTGGTGTTTCGATACACAGTAGAAAGAATCAAACGAAGTGTATCTACAGAAGCTTTATCAATTATCCCTTTTTTCCATATAAATTTTGAATTCATTGCATTAGAACTTGATATAAGCAGATCCTCTAAACATCGTGTCTGCTCTCGCTGGGTTTGGATCACTAACTTCTCCAACCCCCAAATGTCTGAGAAGAAGACCTGGAAAAAACCCCCCACAAAAACAGAAAAGCAAACTGTGAGCGCTAACGTTAAAAGGATGACGATTAGCATTCAATATTAATTACATTAATGACATTCAGACTGGCTTATTTACGATAACGATCCATCTCTAAACACTAAATACGTTCTTAAAACAAACAAACATTCTAATTAAACAAGTTAAAGTCCTACCAGCACTGATGAATACAACAAAGCTACCATTTAGAGACACCAATTTAAACATGGGAGGAAAGAAGAACTCGGTGTGGAAATTACAACGAAATAAAAAAAGAAATAACACAAAAAAAAGAGTAAAAGAAGTTATCATAACACACTCACAGACCTGTGTTGCTATCCTTCTTAGGACTCTACACTGACATGAACGCGCACACACACTCGCGCGCACGCACACACTCACTCGTACACGCACATACAGGCACACTTGAGACTTACTGATTGGTGCTTGTACTCCCAAAGCCTCCAAATCCTTTAAACGGAAAAAGAGAAAGTTGATTTTTGACCTGATTTTTCATTTGCAGACAGAATTCTGATGTCATAAAATAATTAGTTGTTCCAAACAGCCGATATTTAACAGAATCTATTGGTAGGTTCTTCTGGTAGGAGATCAGCTCCCTCTGGTACAGCGGAGGATCTAATGAACCCGCTGTGTGAGGATGTTTACTGGTGTTTACTGGTAACAGTACCAGAAGTACTGTTACAGGAGTTTAGGATTAGGATCAGACTGAGCCAAACACAGATTAAAGAAACAGCTTTGCCAGATAAAGTCATATTTATTTCTAGTGTTTTTTAATAATGGAACATTGTCTCAAAGCAGCTTTATAATGTGTGTGTGTGTGTGTTTGTTTGTGAGAGAGAGGGGTCATGCTGGGCTGAATTTACCTCCAGAGGAACCGAATCCTGAGAAGCTTGAGTTCTGAGGTCCAAATCCGGGATTCTGCTGAGCCAAACTGCCGAACGTCGGGGCGCTGCTCTGACCAGCTAAACTGCCGAATGTGGGAGCAGGGGGGGGAGACGCAAACCTGCACCATACCAAAAACGATCAGGGTTAGAATGAGAGTTAAGGACAGGGGTGTGGGAGTATTGGGTATAAGAGTGATGAGGGCAGAAGAACAATATGAAGGGATGAGTGTTAGGGGTAACAGATGTTTAATAAATATAAGAAATAAAAAATATAAACCTAAAACAAACAGAACCAGCATCAGAACCAGAACCAGAACTAGGTGTGTGAGGTCATCCCACCTCCCCAAAGGCAACGAGAAATCAGGACAGAGATCATCATACTCTCCTGGATTACTGGATTATTCTTCATGCACTGAGGTGTGTGTGTGTGTGTGTGAGTGTGAGAGATTGCGTGTGTGGGATTATCTGTTTATAATCTGCACTGGGTTCAGGACAAACAGCTTCATGTAGTCAAATAGATAAAAAACAACAACAACAATTACTCTAACATCACACGCACTCGCTCTCTCGCGCACTCTCGCTCTCACACACACGCTCTCACACACACAAACACTCACACACACTCACACACACACACACACACGCACTCACGCGCACTCGCACACACGCACGCACGCACGCACGCACGCACGCACACACGCACACACACACACACGCACACACACTCGCTCACACACACGCACGCTCACACACACGCACGCTCACACACACGCACGCTCACACGCACACGCACTCGCACACGCACACGCACTCGCACACGCACTCGCACTCGCACACGCGCTCGCACTCGCACACGCGCACACACTCGCACTCGCGCACACACTCGCACTCGCGCACACACTCGCACTCGCGCACACACTCGCACTCGCGC